>CM040405.1:17535913-17773413 GCA_022702515.1 Ilyophis sp. 1 JC-2022 | reverse complement strand
CAGGTGGGTCATTTTATTGGTAAAGGACAAAAAGTTTAAATGTATACTTTGATCTATATGACAAAAAAGCCCTTTGTTTGGACGTTTCCTGTCCCCTTAATGGGTTGCAGTGCTTTCCTACCGAGTACCATAGGCAGGTGGAGCATTTGGGGTGGCATTGCCCGTGCCCCGAAACGCCCTCGAAACGGCCCTGCTGGGAATAATTGGTAACTTGGCTAAGAACTCTGGCAAGCTAATAATGTTTAGGTTCACCGCCTCTCTGGCCATCGAATCAGCGCACTTACCTACAGTAACTTATGTCAGTAGACTACTTTTTTTTTCAAAAAATTGTTATGTGCACAATAAAGCGGTGAGCTGTAGCTATACAGTAGCCTATGCTAGTACAGTCGGCTACACAGGAAGCGGCTAGATAGGGCTCTGACACACAGACTGCCTCTCTCTTCCTGTGTGTTCAGTCACACCTCCTTCAGGGGACCCGTGTCCCCTTTCACATGCCTCAGCTTCCCCATTGATCCACAGCAACACATCACAGTACACCTGGGGCATTGGGCAGTACTGGCGAATGGATAAGTGCTGACATCGCTGCATAACTGCCTATGTGATTGGCAGCAATGGGGAGGACTGGATTGTGCCATTACTTTTAGTGTCCACCTGGAGGCGCTGTTCTGCCCTCGGTGGTGCTAGCCATACCTCTGCAGTAGCTTTGAGCTGAGCACGTGTGCAGGCCTGCTTTTCTGAGAAGAGTCTGTACTGCGGCCCCATGATTGTACACCCTGTGATAAGCTTATTGTTCCCAACGGCAGTCAACACAATGAGTCACCACACACGCTAGTTTGGGGACAATAATCCAGCCCCCGTCATCTCAGACTACATGTATAACCAGGGGCGGCTGTGGCTCAGGAGGTATTGGTGTGTGAATGTGTGCGTGAACGGGTGAGTGAGAGGCCATTGTAAAGCGCTTTGGATAAAGGCGCTATATAAGTGCAGTCCATTTACCATTTACATGTGGCAGAATTCCTGTCATTCACAGCCTCACAAGTGGTTTTCACGTGTGTGTGTGTGTGTGCTTACAGAGGTTTTGGGGGTTTGAGGGGGGACATTGTTGCCTGTAATTGCTTTACTACCGCCCCTCTACCCCTCCTTTGCATCGAACCAATTCTTTCTCACAATGAGTTCTTCCGCACAAGAGATCCTGTTCTGCAGTCATGGGGATGGATGGATGGCAAGAGAGAGCGAGCATTATGAGACTGCCCAGGGTGTGCTCGGGACCGATTGGCAGGCGTGCGGGTCAGACGGATATCTGGTGGTTGCGAAGGGCCTGTTGATTATTTCACTGCGGAGAATCCAGGGCTTAGCGGGTGATTACAGGCATGAGCGGGATCTATCTTAGGGAGCAGCTTTCAGTTCGTCATCTTTAAGCACTGATCAGTCAGGGAGTCGGACCCCTTGGCAGCGCTCTCTTAGTGCCAGGTTCATTTATTATTTACCCAGCTCGCGTGAGCTACCGCTCGTACGTCCTTCTCGAGGGTCGGGGGTCATATTTGCAGTAGTAGTACACGTGCAAAAGCCTACGGGGACTGAGTGTTGCTTCCCTGCAGGGGATACCTGATGCTTTTCTGAGTGACCGCATCTCATCTGCGCTTCTGTCTCAGGTCAGATGGTGTGGATGGCGGAGCTTTGCGGAGCAAAGGTGGTGAAGGACCCCCTCCTGTTCGCTGGCAAGCAGGTGAGAGAAGCTCTCTTTCCGATGCCTCCCCTGCGCTCCTCCCTCACCTCCCTCTCGTCTGACCCCTGCACTCCTGTCCGCCTCCTCCCACCGGCTGCTGCCTCTTTCCACCGCGTTTCCCTGTCTGGTACTTTTCACATATGAAGGGTGCACTTTGAGGTAATGAATATTTGTCAGAGTCAAAGAAAAACACGCTGAGTGCTGCCGAGTGCTCGTGAACCGCTCGCTTTTCCGTCACATTTGTCGTCGTTGGCGTGACCCGCTGGCTTCCATTTGGGGCAGAATTAGCCAGCGCGAACCTCCACTTCGTCGTCATTTGCATTCCAGTAAACACGGCAGCCCAAAAGGAAATTGATCTTTTTTCCTCGTGGATTTGTTTGTTTGCATTACTATTTTAATTAATTACACTGAAACTAATTTGCCTGGCATTCATCAGTGACTGGACATATTTGCATTTAGATGTTCATTGTGCAGGGGAAAGAAATTGAGAAATTAGAATGAATAAAAACAAGTTGAAAAATAAATAGATGTTTTGTTTTTGTTTAGATTTTTTGCACAGTCAAATGTTTTCAAGTAAGGGGTGGCGGATCATTCATAACTAACTGGAGTTTTTTAATGTTGAGATCAGACTGAATTAAAAGAACTGAGTTCAAGTTGTGCTGCATTGTGAAAACTGCAACTCCAGAGAGAACTGGGTAAATTAGGCCTTATTAGCAGAGATCTAGCTTGTTTGATAAGACGTCTTTTGTAAAGGCCAAAGATCTGGAAGCCATTACAAAATGTTTCCGCTGCTGAACTGCACAGGAGAAAATGGCTTCTATGTTTGTGACGGTGCTCATACTTTGCATGTTGGCACTTATGTCCGAAATAAGCGACGTATTCAAAGCTTTTGTACCTTTAGAGATGTGAAAGACAAATCTAACAAAAGCTCATGATGGTCTCAGTGCTACAATCAGCTCGCATTGTGCCTTAATATTGGTTGAATATTGTTGATTTTGAATAGGACCTCACCAGTGCTTCCTGTCCGCAGAAATCCACTCAGCTGGTGGTGGTGCAGCCCGATTCCGAAGAGTCCCACACAGGCTACGGAGGTGAGCTGGTCGGGGGGCGGGGCCCATTTCCATGGCTCGTTGGCCTGTGGGGGAGGAGTGGTCACAGTGGCCCCCAGAGCCAGAGGATGGGGGGTGGGGACTCTCACCGTTCGTCCAGTTAACCGAGCACCACTGCCCGGAGGCAAGACCCTGGACCTGTAGCGTGTCTGGGTTAAAAAAAAAAAGTAGGCGAATTTGCCTGCTGCATATTTTATGCGCCCTTCCGGAGCGCCGGCCACACTGGCTGAGGGAACGAGCTGGAGCCGCACCCACGGTGTTTTTCTCCCGGGGACGAATCGATTCTGATCGTTCAGGCTCATCCAGACCTGCATCTGCGCTCGAGCGACGCTGGTTTCAGAGCCTGGGGTCTTTCTTGTTTGCGAGATGTTTGGCACTCTTTCAGTTGAGGTCTGTGACATGGTTTGGCACCAGATTTCTATCCTTTGGAAGTTTAAACTTAAAAGTTCCAATTTTAGGCGTCGGGGGCAGGGGGTGATATTCAGGACTTGACTCAGAAGTTAATGTAACTTTAAAGCTAACTTTTGAGATGGCGAAATCGTCTTACTGCATTAGTAACTCCGAATCAAGCCGACAGCCCGTGTAAAGCTGAATCTTTGCTGCACACTCCCGGAGAAAGCTTTTGTTACCTTCAATTGTACGTAGACAGCTTCTCCAAATGTTTGAATTGATAGTCTAAAGGTGCATTTTCACATTGTCACCCCAACAGGAGTTATACCGGCTAATATTTTCAGGAACCGTTAAACATAAATAGAGCGTGTGTTGTTGCTGTCGCACGCTTGACAGCGTAACCCTTTTTGCTCATTTGTCGACATTACCGTTTCGTTTTTCTCTCCAGCTCTCCAGAAGAGGGCCGTGGTGATTTCACGGGGGTGGCTGCTGGATTCGGTTGCGACCTACACCCTCCAGAACACCGATGAGTACAGAGTTTAGGCTCCGCCCCCATCCCCGTTGCCCCGATGAAAGTTTGGAAACATTCTGAAATCATTTAATTCCCAAGACCTCTGCACTTTAACCCCGTCCTTCTTCCCCACCCCCACTTTCATGTTGTAGTGTGAGCCCTTTTATATAACCAGCTTATGTGTTATCTCTGTAAAGACATTTTATCTTCTTTCTTTATATTGATCTCTGTTTTGGCTACGTGTACATATTGCCTTTCTTTCTCAAACGGCACATTAAACATAACAAAAAATGTCTCTCGTCAGTCTGTTTAACAAAATAATTTTGTCCACACAAAGCCTATCAGTTATCAGTCAATTTTTGTACTTAATCAGTGGAATTTGTCAGAGAACACTTTGAAATATAAGTCTGTGGATTAATCCGCAGTCGATTTGTTGACAGCTTTTCTCAGTCAAACCATTCTGTCTTTCTAAGTGCAACTCATGTTTCTGAACGATGAGAACGCAACAAACTGAATAATATCCCAAAGTGCTGTTTCTTTCACTTCATTGGATGTTTCTATGGAAACCGCGGCTCGGCTTTTTTTTTCCCGTCCTGGTATGGCACATTTTGGATTACTTGTACATGTAACAATTTATTTTCCTATCGATAATAATGCACTCTGTTTGTAAGCCTCTCTGAAAATGTGTGACATTTTGGTGCGGAAAAGCGGGTGGGAGGGAAATAAAAACAAAACGAAAAATATTTTAACCGACTCCTTCGACCACCCACTACCCCCCCCCCCCCCCCTTCAACAGAGAACACAGATATCAGCACAGGCCAGAGGAGGGATTGGCATTGGCTCTCTCTGCGGTTCATTTGTGTGTGTCTGCCAGCCCGCTGCAGGTTTGTGAAGCTGACACCTCCATCAATAATGAAAGACTTGTTTTCCCGCTGCCCTTCAGGGATGGCGTTCTGAGGTGTCTCCTCATCTGGAGCCGCCTCTCTTTCGCATCCATCTCTCCCTCCTTACCTCCATCTCTCCTTCCGTACATCCATCTCTCCCTCCATACCTCCCTGCCTTCCTGTTTCGCTCTCGTTCTCGCGCTCTTCCCCGCGTCCCAAATCTGAAACCGAACAAATGCCATCCTATGGCCTGAGGCGTGTTTTCTATTCAAAGCCGTGTGAAGATTCTGTTCATTCTGGTCAGATTTTAGAGTGACCAGGCGTGCCACCAGGGATTTTGGATCCCGTGAAAAGATCTCACATTGAGCGCCACCATCTCTGGCCACCCCCGAGAGTCCAATGTTCTTATATTTTTTGAGGGTCCCTGTCAGTCCGGGTCTATGGAATCATCCCAACCACCCCCCACATAAGTCCAGCGTACATGAAATGTGAAATTAATTATTGTGGAGTACTTTTTGGAGCTGTTTGTCTGTCCCAGGGTGCTTTGTGTCCCTGCCTGTGATCGTTCCCCCCTCCTTTTTTTCCCCCCAAAGTTTTTCCAAATAGTGCTTTTGAAAAGAAAAAACTGCTGAGCCAAGCTCTTTCGCACACTGAACGTGGCCAGAATGAAAGGGGTTTGGATTCCACCTGTACAATGAGTGTCCGTTCAGGAAATTAATAGTTTATCTTTGATCTGACGTAATTTGCACCCATTTCCCAAGGGAAGACTGCTCAGATCATATCACGTGAAGAGGAGACGTGTGGTACTCTGCATGTCATTTTGGTGCAGGGTAGAATTTGCAGTATGCAAGAGAGATGCGTGGAAACACATTTTTTTGTTTTTAAATTCAACCTTGTGTCATTTGCAAGACATTGTAAAGCTTTACTAGACAGGGCATGAAAATGTTTGTTTGCATATTTTAAAAAAAAAAATTATAATAATGAGTGTGGATTATGCACTGTAACAGGTGATAAAATTCACCTCAAGGATTAAAAAAAGGCCATTCTCAGTTGGATTCGCAAAGCTGATTCACTCAAAGGATAAATGAGTCATCACAGTCCGCAGTTAAATGGGAAGTCTTTGTTTTCTGGGCTTTTATAACGGCCTTCTGCAAAATCCTGATTTGTCTTTCTGTGAATGTTCTCTCCTTTTATGAATCGGTCCCTCGGCACGGTTTAAAGGTCCGCTTGGGAATGCAGAGACTTCGGAATGCCGGAATGGCTCCACCTTTGTTGCGGGGAGCAGACACTTTGAATTGACAATGCTGACTTTCCAGAGGAAAGCGGTGAAGAAAAAATGTTTTCATTCTCTATGCCAGAGACGAGCCGTTTCAAATGGATATCCAATTAACTCCGCTGCTGACAATCCGGAAATCATTTTCGGATATATATTTTGCCACTTGTTATCGGTAAGCGACAAATAAGCCGGGCCCGACTGGAAAGATTGCTCGCTGGCTTGGCTTTGTGTGACGCATTGATTTGTTTTGACTCACAGACCGTCAATCTCGGTTGTTTCATTGGATGCTTAAGCCTTGATTGCAGCTGTTTGGAGTGAAACGGTAAGTCAAACTATAGGAGGACACGTGCTGCCGTACGAACGCAATGTAGACGTCCTCCCCTCTGTCGGGCCCAATTGCCCCGCTCTGGGCTGGAGGTGAAACTGCTTTTGTGAGACTAAGAAAGTTTATCTGACACTGCCATAGTTTTCCATAGCTTTACTAGGCCCACTAACTGGATTGGCCACCTTCAGATAAGTTGTTTTTGTCTTAGCGATGTGAGGTAAGGTAAGGGTACGACCCCGGAGACTGCTGTCGAGCCACGCCGTCGACTCTTGTCGCCGAGTCCCAGCGGTGAGCTGCGCCGCTTCAGATCGCTGGCGGTCGCGCGCCTTCGCCTGCTTCTCGTTCGGGTTTGCCGCCTGATCTGGGAATAAGGCTTTCATCTTTTATTTGGTAGACAGCGCTGCGCATGACATCCCGACGAAACGAACAGCAGTGGAAGCAGAAGTGTTTGCTGTTGAGAGCGAGCGCCCTGATGCATTATTGAGGAGGCCGTATGTGCGGTGACTGGGAGACGGAGGAAGGGCTGTTTTTCGGCGGGAACGGGGTGTCCTGAGGCCGGGGCTGCGTAAAACCCCCTCAGAAGCCGGCATCTTGAGACGCAGGCCTTTTGAGTGCTGGCTTGTTGTCGCGACAGATCACCGTCAGAAAGTTCCAGAACTCTGACGTAACAGGATCCTCCAACTGGCAGCTTTGCTCTTCGCTCTCAACCCCCAGAATCTCGTACGTGCCGTTTGATTTGCGCTTGTTGAAGTTTGAAAAGTTGTCTGTCAAATCACCTAATATATAAGTTATTAGTTTATTTAGTCTTATGAGGACAATTTGACAGAAATGAGTGGAATGTCATTTGGGAGATCCAAACGAATGGTGTCATGCTGTCTTGTTTCAGACTTGGTGCTCTGTTCCCAGAATCACAATTAAGAGATTTTTATAGACTTTCTGTATCATAAGCTTTACTATAACACCACTATTTAGACTGATCTCCACAAATCGTTACAGTAAATGTAGGACGTTTTGAAATGTCTGTGAAATGCTTGGTATTCTCGTACACATATTCTGTCTAGCCACTTCAAAAGTACCTTATGGATAAATGTGGCTTTGAATCCTAAATCCTGATTTTGTCGTATTAGTTCTTCATGTCTCCATTTTTCCGATGGCGCAGCGAAGTGGGATTGTAGCGCTGCGATGTCATTGCTTGCGGCAGGATTTCACCGTTAGGTTCAGAGCGTGAAGGAAAGAGTCAGCAAAGACCGCTTTAGGAACTGTTTAACTATCCCAGCAGTGGACGTTTACATGGTTTTTCTCTCCACGTTTCGAAGGGCACGTTCTTCCCTCTTCAGCTCCAATCACACAGACAGTGTTTTTAGCGCGCGCTGGTTCTGTACAGATGTAACTTAGAAGTTATGGCAGTTTTCTTCTAAAATTGAGCAAAAGGATGTGTTTACGCAGGTACTCTTTACACGGTGGGAAGAAACCACAGTGGGCAACATGAGTGAGATTTAATAGCACTCAGAAGCACACGATGTGTATACCTGAAGGACTTGGAATAAAAATCAAAGAACCTGCTTTGATCCGGTCCGAGATCAGTGGCTTATTCACCAGCTGAGGCTGTACCGAGTCTTCCGGAGACCTGTTCCTCAAGCACACAAAAGCACTTTCAGCTTTTAAAAGTCAAAACAGATGTTTGAAATGGTGTCTCGTAGTGTCATTTATACATGGAGGCAGAACTGCGGTCAGTGGGAGTGAGCGTGCAGGTAGGAGAGGCGCACAAAGACAACTGCTTGGCCTTATTTTCGCTTTTCCTTGGTCCTTGGCTGTTCCACCAAGGACGGTAGGCCTTAATACACTGGATTACTGGCTCTGACCCCTGGCATTCATGCTGGACAGCCACTGTCCTACAGCAGCACTGCTTAGATGAAAGGTAATTGGAAGTTTGTTCCTTCATGTGGAAATACCTTGCAGTTGTATTGATTGGCAACGCTAAGAGCCTCTGATCTCTTATCTCCAGCTGAGACTGAATCTGCGTTTTTTTCCCCATTAAGCGACTGCATGTGCAAGCTACACACACACACACACACACACACACACAGACATACAGTACATCCATACTCACATAAGCACACATCATGTCCATACATACTAATATGCACAAAGAAGGCAAAAGAAACACTGGGGTTGTAAATGAGCAGAGGTTGTTTGAGTTTGGTATCCAACCAGGTTGTATCAGTTCTATGTATTGCTTTGACTCATACTAATGATTGACAGGATCTTCTCATCCCAATGCCGTTATATTTGAAAATCGCGAAGAACATTTGTGCTAAAATAAAGACCCCTCCTTCTAACCCAGTTGTAAAGCCTTGGTGTTTTCTCTGTGCAGATATAAAAATTGTACAGAAGGCAAACGAGATTGGATGCTACTAATATTGAACTCATTAAAGGTATACAATCATGCATTGAATATACAATTCAAATACAAAACAAACCGTTTCTCCCATTGCCTGGAGTTTGACAGCTAACAACTACTCCTAGCGAGCATGAATTAGCATAGTACTACACAAGGTTAGCTAACCCAGTGATTTTCAACCACTGTGCCGCGGCACACTAGTGTGCCGTGAGAGATCGTCAGGTGTGCCGTGGGAAATGATCCAACTTCATGTAATTAGTAACACTTTTGGTTGGTGGTGTGACTCAGGACTTTTTTTTTTTCAAGCTAGCTTTGTTATGTCCATGCTGTGCTTTGGATCTTTCGTGATTTTGTACTCCATCCAATAGATGGCAGTAGAAAACCAATGCCCGCGGCACTGTTTCTGTACCCCCCCTCCACCCCCCCCAGCTGGAAATGTCCTTCACCTTAAATGGCACCACAGTCTCCCTCTTTATCTGCCGGGAATCGCAGAGTGGTACTCTAAAACAAACTGTCCCTCTCAGAGAACGTCATGGCAGTTAGTCGAGGGCGTGCCTCTTGTTCCTGTACAACATCCGGAGAATCCGCCTTTTTTCCTCATCAACACTCCGCCCAGCTCTTAGTTCAGCCACTGATCATTTCCCGCCTAGACTATACTGCAACTCCGCCCGTCACAGCTCTGCAGCTCATCCAGAATGCTGCTGCTCGTCTGATCTCCAGCCTCCCGAGAGCCATGTCACCCCTTCTCATCTCCCTCTGCTGGCTAACTATCGGCTTGCATCAAATTCAAAAGATCATTAGACATTAGACACCTACCAGACCCCTCTGTTCTGCTACCTTTGCATCTGGCAAGCCCCCCGCACACCAGCCCTTCCAGCTCCTGTCTGTCTTGCCCCCCCCCCCCCCCCCCTGGTGGTGGAATGAGCTTCCCACTGCAGTCAGAACAGCAGAAACCCTGCCCATATTCTGACGCAGACTGAAGACTCACCTCTTCAGATTGCACCACGGCTCCCCCTGACCCCCTCTAGATAACCTTTCTTCTTCGTTTTCTTTGGTTTTTTCGTTGAATAATGTTATTGGTGTAGCCGGGTAAAGATAGGCTGTCAGTCTTGCGGAACTTTTTAAGTTGTAAATTGGTGTTTAAGTTAGCGTTACCCTTATTTATTATTAATGGGCCTCAGCGCCTTTTTGGTGCCATCCCATTTTTGGTATTCCTGAGACTGAGCGCTGTTGTTCTCCTCTTCTGTGCAGCCCTCTGGATAAGTCTGCTAAGTGATTGTAGTGTAATACGTAATCGTGAACTAAACAGGAGTTACAGTACGGCGTGGGTCATTACATTAGTGGACACAGGTCTGCCAAATCATTCCAAGGCCCTAAAACATAGCGGCCTGTTGGCAAACCCTGACATTTTTATTAATACTAAAACATTTACATCCCGGGAAAATTAAAGACATCACTCATCTGCACTGCATCTTTATATCAATGTAATGCAAAGTTTTGACTTTCTGAAAGTCAAGTTTTATATGCCAAACCCCTCCCTCTTCCAGAACTCCCAGTGCTTTAAAACAACATCAGTTGAAACTATCATACCTAATCCCTTGCCTCTACTTGATGAATTACCCTCTCGTTTTCACATTTCAAAAAAAGCTCTCCAAACCGTGCAATCTGTTATCCTTTCATGATTAGACGCTCATTATCCACAGAAAAATTGGAGAACAGCATAATTTTGAGTATCGGCCTCCTCGGCTGGAAGGAATCAAATTATGGATTCTCTATGAACTGAAATACAAAAGTCACAATTGGAATTATAGGGTAAGTGCACTACAAAAAAAGATGTTTTTAGAATTACCATTTGCAAATAATTGTACACTATAGATCTGATGACTATCGATTACATCCGATCCCTCAGCCCTTCTCACTTGTAAATCAGTTATAGAAATCTGGTAAATGGTTTACGTCGTTGACCTGGCTTCTGACTCTCCACTTCTCGATTGCGGATGTGTCACTGCTATAAATTAATAGGTTTTTATGAACATTACAAATGATTAAACCTGAGAATAGAATATTATTTCTCAATTTACCAATCACAATTTGGAAAGGCAGTAAAAACCTCACTCATCCACTTTAAAGGGATAGTTCACCTTCTAGAGTGTATTGATATTGTTTCAGTTTTGGTGGATGTTTTTGGCGCAGACTAGTGTGCAATGAAGGATATTTTAAATATTTACAGTAATGTCTGACGATCTCTAAGCTTTGTAATTGCCGCTATAGGGCACTTGCATGTTTCTGGTTTAACACAAGAAACTGGACAATCTAAATATAATTTGTAATTAATTGTTTGTTGTCTCAATGGCAACATCTGCTGCGCTGTCATCTACAATGTATTCCTGTCCATTCATTGAGGAAACAAACAAGTTGTGTAGAATAGCTGCTCCATTTTCACACTTTTGATGTGCTTGTCTTGACGTTGCCAAAGTGTTTATTTTTATGCTTGCCTGTGAAAGGATTTCAGTGAATAACATATTGTTTTGGGATGAGTTCCTGCATAGTGGGTAGCCTATTCTCTGTGGAAATATGTGGAGGTAGATCGCAAAGAACTAATGCTCCCCCCCATCAGCAATTCCACCGCACCCTGTTCTCTGTCGGTTCAGAATTTTGTACCACCCACACCTGGCCACACAACTGCTCCGGCACCCTCAATTTAAAAAAACGTTCCCATGTGCTTGGAGTATATTTCCCTGCTTTAAACCACAAGCCCTATGCCAGCCATTATAAAGCCCACAGGTCGGAAACTCCAGTATTTTAAATATTTTTCATTGCACGCAGAAAAAAACATTGCAATAAAAATTATACATTAAGGCTGAAATTTAAAAACACTAACTTCGATGAAGTTGCATTTTACCTCGGAAATCGCACACAATCGCTTCAATGACCTGTTCCTCGTTTACCGTGATCAACAATGAACAAATTACCTGATACGCTTCATCATTTTTATAGTCACACAAATATACTCCAAAACCTGCATAGATAATATCTATCGTCTCTTTCACCCGTTAACCCTGCCATATTGTCTCTCTCGTTTATTCATCAATCTACACACGTCCCCTTCCTTTGGCATAATTGCTCGAATTATGTTTCATAGGAAATGTAAAATCATTTGTGTGTAGGAATTAGTTTTGTATTTTATGTACGGACATAAAAAAGAATAGTCTTGGCCAAATTCATGTAGCAGCAGCTTGTCCCTCATGTTGCCATGTCTCTTCTGTATCAGAACGGGTCGATGAGTCCGCCTGGACAGGGGAAAAGAGAACTAAACAAAAACCTTAACGTCATCACATTGGCTCCAAGGGCTTTTGAAACACCAGATGGGAATTTTAACATCCTGGATAACTGAACACGGCTTTATTTTTATCTGCGACTCTTCACACAAGGTGCTACTAAAAAAGGCAACACCTGCAAATTAGAATGGAAACTAAGCTTCGGAAATGTTTGACTTATCCAGACGAGGCTGGATATGTTTCAAGATGATCGTATCCTTGAGTTTTTGTCACATTTTGATGTGAATCCGTTACCCCAGGGTTTCCGTATTAGCGCAGATTATTCGCTGGCAAATTATCGTTTTGTGGTTGTTGTTATTTATTTATGGAAACTACAAACACCAAGGACACAAACGAAAATTGGCATAATTTTCTGCACATGCTTTGATGTGATTTTGAAGCATTTGGGGTTTCTTTCAGACTCAATGAAATGGGGTGGGGGGGGATTCTTTAATTTAATGATAGCCTCATTCAGACAAAACGTAGCCTACTACTGTATTTAGCTCCTATTAACTACTTTTTGTCTTGGTAACACAAATCATAATTGTTCCTAATTATTTGATGACTGGCAAACTTTACCTTGCAACGGTGTTATACTACATAAGCTGTACTTCAGTATACAGTCAAGCCGGAAAGTCTGCACACCCCTTTCACCTTCTCCACGTTTTATTACGTTACAGACTTATACTACAATAGATTGAGTTCATTTTTTGCCTCACACATGAGTCCTGACCTTAACCCCATTGAAAGTCTTTGGGATGTGCTGGAGAAGACTTTACGGAGTGGTTTGACTCTCCCGTCGTCAATACAAGATCTCGGCCAAAAATTAATGCAACTCTGGAAGGAAATAAATATTGTGAAGTTGCATAAGGTTGTTGAAACAATGCCACGACAAATGCGCGCCGTAATCAAAGCTAAAGGCGGTCCAACTAAATTGTAGAGTGCAACTTATTTTTTGGCCAGGTAGTGTATAAAAGATTGAGAGTAGCTATATACAGACGGATGACAAATTAAAGGAAAAACCAGGATAATTGTGTGATTAGTGCGATATGACCGTGATTCTTGTGCAATATGACCGTGATGCTTGTGCATTAGTGCGATATGACCGTGATGCTTGTGCATTAGTGCGATATGACCGTGATGTTTGTGCATTAGTGCGATATGACCGTGATGTTTGTGCATGAGTGCGATATGACCGTGATGTTTGTGCATGAGTGCGATATGACCGTGATGCTTGTGCATTAGTGCGATATGACCGTGATGCTTGTGTATTAGTGCGATATGACCGTGATGCTTGTGCATTAGTGCGATATGACCGTGATGCTTGTGCATTAGTGCGATATGACCGTGATGTTTGTGCATTAGTGCGATATGACCGTGATGCTTGTGCATTAGTGCGATATGACCGTGATGCTTGTGCATTAGTGCGATATGACCGTGATGCTTGTGTATTAGTGCGATATGGCCGTGATACTTGTGCATTAGTGCGATATGACCGTGATGCTTGTGTATTAGTGCGATATGACCGTGATGCTTGTGCATTAGTGCGATATGACCGTGATGCTTGTGCAATAGGACCGTGATGCTTGTGCATTAGTGCGATATGTAAGGAAAAACAGAAGAGAACTTCCTCAGGCGATTGAGAACGTCAATACAGGACTCAGACTATGTCAGCAAAAACAGTCCGTCGACAACTACAAAGAGAAGGATATTATAGTAGCGTTTCAGTGCATAAACCTCTCATTACAAAGACAAATGCACACGTGAGATTTCAGTGGTGCAAAAACCATAGGCACTGGTCTACAGAGATGTGGAAAAAAGTGATATGGTCACTTATGGTGATATGGTGAGTCATCCTTCACCAAATTCTCCACAAGTGGGCAAGTACATGTGTGTCGTACGCCAGGAGAATGGTACAGGCCTGAATACTTGACCCCTACAGCTCTGTTATGCTGTTGGGGGCATTTTCCTGGCATGGTTTGGGTCTACTTGTCTCCTTAGAGGGAAGGGTCACTGCAAATCAATACAAAGTTATTCTGTATGATCACTTTTATCCTATGATGAAACATTTATATCCTGATGGGAGTGGTCTCTTCCAGGGTGACAATGCCTCCATCCACAGGGCAGGAGGGGTCATTGAATGGTTTGATGAGTATGAAAATGATGTGAATCATATGCTATGGCCTTCGCAGTCACCAGATCTCAACCCAATTGAACACCTATGGGAGATTTTGGACCGATATGTTAGAAAGCGCTCTCCACCACCATCATCAAAACACAAAATGAGGGAATATTTTTTGGATGAATGATGTTCCATCCCTCCAGTAGAGTTCCAGAGACTTGTAGACTCTTTAATTCCTTTAATTTGTCACCTGTCTTGTATGTATCGTGCCCTAAATCTGTCCTTGTGGTAGTGTATCTTTTTAGATCGTAATATGGTCACGCTAAATGTGTTCATTGTTATGAGTTGCACATGAATTGGTTATTAAACTGATATTTACGCTGATATGTTTCCCTAATTTATATTCTGGAGTATTGCTCCATCCATTACATTGTAGATGTTTTTCTTCAGTTAGAAGATCTATGTTTTGGTATATTAATATTTAGGTTGCTGAAGTGTAACGTGTGGAAATGCTCGAGCCAAGCATTTATTAACGATGGTGGAGAGGTTCAGAGGTGTGAGGCGGTGCAGGAAGCAGCGTGGAGTAAATATTTGAATGTTTTGATTGACATGACCTGGATCCACAATGTGACATGTATTTAAAAATACGCCAGCTTGAACAATGCATACGCAGCTTTGCAACGTACTGTGGCTTGTAGTGCAATGGAGTATAACCTGTACATTAGCTTAGTGCCTTCACTGCAAAAACCAAATATTAGCAAGTATTTTAATCTTATATTTGGACTTTAGAATCTTATTTCTGTTAGTTTGTCTTATTTAACAAAAAGGTATCTGCCAGTGGGTGAGTGTTTTACTAATTTCAAGGTTTGCCAGTGGGGTAAGGTAATTTTACTCGTCAAGCAAAACATAACTTGAAACAAGCTAATATTATCCACTTTTGAGGAAAAAAATAAGATTGTAAGTCTCATTACAAGACTAAAACACAGATATTTCTTGCAGTGTTCGTAGTCGGTTTGGTTTTTGTGGATGTTTTAAACATGTGCATGGTCAGAAGAGGCCCTGGACATTCCTGACCGACTCCCGTGTTCTTTGTTGTAGTTGGAATAACCCCATTCGCGTATAGAGCCATGCCAGCGATGCTGCAAACGAGCAGAATTTTGGTGACCCTATTTCGCTCATCCCCTCACTGAATAGGAGACAGGAAGTACTGTGTTGATACTGTTTAAAATAAATAAATAACAGCCGTCAAGTAAAGCCTTCAATCCTATTGCATTTGGTTTGACATTTGAATATAATTGAGTCGGATCGAATAGAATTGGCGCATTCCATTTTAATTAGATGCGCAAGATGTCTAAAGAACAAGCCATACGACTTACTTCTATAGCTCTGGAAGCAAAGGTGGACCGTTTACCTGTCAACCTAATAACAAGTTTTAAAATTAGCTCAGTTTCTCATTGTTGAGGTTCTGAAGAGAGCTACGACATCTCCTGATTGTAGCACTGTGTGAGAGACCTCCGTCAGTGTGAGAATTGAGTTTTCTGTTTCTGTCCTTTTGACAGGTATTGTTTGGTGTGACAGTAATACCTCTGGCTTCATATGGAGTGTGGATCTGAGGTTTCTTCAGATCCGGTGGTCGTCTGTTCGTTTTATTGTGTCCCGCCAAGTCTTTGTGGAATATTGTAGGGGAATTTGGTCAGTCACGCGAAGCTTTTGAGATTGAATCGTTAGTCGGTCGTTGAGTGTGAGTGGCATCGCGAGCGTGCGTTTAGGCGTCCGTGTGAGTGAGCGTTGAGGCGGCGAATGCAAGGGGGGAGGAGGTTCTCTGAATACAGGGCCTGAGATCAGTGGGCATATTGCAGAGCAACAGGCGCTCGGTGAAACCGGAGTGCTGCTGCTCTCTCAGCGTGTATCGGGTGCAGAGACCGGGCCTCCGATTGGCTGAGCCACGTTAAGCAGAGGGGCCAGAGCCAGGGAATCCTGCCAGCGACACGGCCGCCGCGCACCTGCCGCTCCGACATGTGACCGGATGACCAGGCCGACGGCGTCCGCGCGGCAGGCGCGGCGCTGCGTTCCGCGCCGCGGGGGAGCCGCCTTCGCTTCCGAATCGCGGGCCCTGCTTTGTTTTGCTGTGACTGCAGGAAGGCTGAACCTGCAAGCAGGCTTGCGCCACGGGGTGCTTGGTATAGGCTTGGCTTGCGGTGCGTGCAAATGGATTTTGTTTTGGACAGTTCTTTTGCTGGTGGCTATTTGCATGTTCCTGTGCAGCTGAGGGTCTCGTTGACGTTCCAGGCCTTTTTTTTCGCCTCACTGCTGAGAATTAATATTGCAAGGAAGCCCTTCAGAACTGCATGCTGTTATCTGTACTCCGGCCACCGCAGCAGTGCAGTCTACAGGTTCACATATTACACCCCTCAGTAGCCCTGAAAATAAGGCTCCTACCTGATTTCCGGTGTTTGCTCAACCACATCTGCTAATTACATTGTCGGTACCAATCCTTCATAAATTCTTTCTTATGTAAGTATGGTGACGTTTACATTCCCTGATATCTGTGCCTCGTCTTTTTTTCTACCTGCACAATCGCCTACAAGAAGTACACAATAGATGAAATGAAATACAGCATCGGCTTCAAGCAAAAACATTTGTATTCTCTCTACTTCCAGCCGATTCATTTATATCCAGTTCATTAAATTGGATTATCTGGCGCGTTGTATGCAAGCAGATATCAAAGAATAAGCAAAATGTCACAAACCAAATATGAGATAAATAATGCTGACTAAATTAACAATTCACTTAAGCAACGTCTCATCATCCATTTTGTGAAATTGTAGACACAAGAGTTTGTGCTGTAATGGTATTCCAAAGCAGCCATACTCATCCGTTTGAGGACTAGCCTATGACAAACCAGTAGACACCAAGCCATTTGCTTCTCTCAGAAAAGAAGAATGGTCCTGTATTTAAAGTAGTTAGTCTAGTTTTGCCCAGAGATGGCGTGTATGGCAGTCTACGTGGAAATCCAAATTAATCTCATTGGAAAATGACTCCTTATCCAATGCAGTAAATCCCTGTTTAATCCCTGTTGCAATCTCAAAATTGCAACATAATTGCAGAGCACTGTTGCTATTACTGTATTTTGCTTTGTGTTGAATAAAATTGGTAAAAGAAATTTACCAACTCATTTTCCATATGATCAATAAAACAATTTTTGTTCAACAAAAGGACATGTCAACCTGATGACTAGAAGGACTGAGTGTGTAACTACAGCCGTGTGACGTGTTCTACTTTATCCGTTGACTTTTCTTACTGGAAGTTGCAATTCAACCCCCCAGTATAAACATCATTGGCACCCCACATTTATATCACATCTTTTATTGGCCCGTGCAGGGATTCACAGAACTCACATCTAGACTCTTTACAGGTGGAGTACGCCCGTTTCCTTCCAGTTACCTTACGGTTCAGGTTACAACAACCTTAGCGCCTGCAGTCATCCACTTGACCTCAATGGCTTTCTTCGCCCGAGTGCTTTCTTTTCACGTGAGAGCTTCACGGCGGTTGCAGCTCTGTATTTGGTCGGCTTCTTTCCGTAACTTTAATAAATGTCCACACTGCTGATGCGCGGGCCGTACAGTTGTACGCCACACGCTGTCGCGCAGTAAAGCTTCACAGCTACGGGTCACAGACTCATCCGTGTGCCATTATCGTTATAGCAGTAGACGGTCAACCCCCAGAAACTTTCCCAGTCTTGCCATCTAAGTTGGCCCTGAGCGGATGTAGTCTGCAGTTATCTACCCCTGACGCTGCATGTAGAAACTTGGTCAATTGTCAGCAGAAAGCCTTTAACCACTGAGCCAATTAGAGAACAGTAGGGCGTAGCTTGGCTGTTTGAGTACACATCATGGGGGCACAGGTAGAACATTCATTATTCAAAGATAATGGTAGCTGTGAACTGTCGGGAGTCCTTTGAAGCAACGGTAAACTTTCAGGGCTTATGGTTAGACACTCAAATAATTGTTATACAAGATCATTGTTATATAAGTGTTTTAAACCATAATATATTTAAATTAGCCCCCAGTACATCTGTTGTTTATATATGTGTGTAAGTAAGGACCAGAGCTGACCCTAAACTTTTTTTTTGGTGTGTGTCTTTAACTTTCATTTGTGCATTACTGCCTTCCAAACTGTTTATTCTGTTCCTCCCAAACATATTTCACTCCAATTCAGTAAAAGGCCAGCCATCCCTATCTTCCTTGGTGCATTTTGTGTTGTAAGGGAATGGTTAGTCCTCATGACTTGCCAGTTTTGTTGTAGCACGAGAGTCGCACATAAATCATAATATTTTTTCTGTAATAATAGAAACGAAAAATAGCCGCTGGCGTAACCCATTCCCTGGCAACTGTTGGTGCCCAGTCGGTACCACGGTTCCTCGACTATGGGTCCCCATGAGTGTTTTGTTTTCCGTACAGTTGGATCCCCAAGCGCTAAGTGAAGTTGGCGCATTCGTTTCTTTTGACTGCAGCATGCCTTGCTCGTCTGCGACTCAAAATATCAGTTATTGCACGTTATTGCGACCCTTATAAAATAAAAATTATAAAAGAATACTGCAAAGTACAAATCAAAATATGAAAACCCGCAAATGGTTGACGCGTTCACCTTTGACCTTGCTAATGCAAGAAAGCACGGGGGAGTAGGTACAGAAAATGGGAGGTTGCGTAGAAATGTTCTTGACCGTCACACTCCTGATCTCAATTGGACTCGAGTGAAAACCGAACGAAGGCCCGATGTTGCGTGATGTCAGACGCATCCGCGTAGCATCATTTAATGAAACTGTATTTTATCTGGTCTAAAACGCCGCCCGCTTTGATAAGTGGGGGGTTCATTAGGGGGGGGGTTCATTAGTCTTTCGGATCTGGCCGCGTTCCCGTTCTGTCTGTTGTCTGTTCAACAAATGGCACCTGAGAGAGCCATCTTATCTTAATTAAAAGAGGGAACGGCATGAATCAAGGAGAGCGCTTTATCTCTCGCTCACTCTCTCTGCTCGCTGCCACTGTCGCCCCACGGGACCTTCACTTTCTTCATTTATCAGATTCGCACCTTTTTCCCCCAGCAAATCAACGGCTGAAGCTTGAAGGCTGCTGCTCGATGCAGCGTGATCCTGCACGGCTTGAGTTTGACCGCACGTAAAAACATCCGGTGCCGTTTCATATACAGGTGCAGCTCAAAAAATTTGAATATCGTGAAAAAGTTCAAGATTTTTTGTCACTCATTTCAGAAAGTGAAACTCATATATTATATAGATTCATTACACACAGTGAAATATTTCAAGCCTTTATTTCTTGTAATTTTGATGATTATGGCTTACAGCTAATGAAACCCAAAATTCAGTGTCTCAGAAAATTTGAATATTTTGCTTTAACATATTTTTAAAGTATCATATTTAATATTTGGTCGCATATCCTTTGCATGCTGTTACTTCCTGAACTCTGTGACCAATCAACATAAAAAGACTCTCGCTATCTTATTTTCAGGTACTGTTACAAGCGATACTATAACCTCTCTGCATTTGAACTGATCTCTATGGGAATTGGGGGGTGAGACTAGATTCAGCTGTAAATTACACTGGTACAGTATGGAACACATGGCTGGCTAAATGGCTGTAAGTCATGAAGGGTCTGAGCTATCGAACGAGCCCGAAACCATATCACTCTGTTGCCAGATATGGAGTAGATGTTTATTTACAAGAAATAAAGGCTTGAAATATTTCACTCTATGTGTAATGAATCTATGTAATATATGAGTTTCACTTTCTGAAATGAGTGACAAAAAATATTGAACTTTTTCACGATATTCTAATTTTTTGAGCTGCACCTGTAATGTCCGTGCGCTGCTTTGGATAGCCATGGCCTCGTATCATAGGTCGTCTCAATTTGAACTGAGAAATCGAGGTTATCGGCGGAAGAGGTGAAACCGTCCCGGCCCCAGGGGGATCTTGCGCCGCACAATCGGGAAGACGGACTTGATCCAGTGCGTGGGACTTCTTCACCGAGGTGACTGCTGTGACTGGATTGGATGGGATCACTTTGTCTAATAAGCAATCCCTGCTGAGTCAACCAAAGCGCTGCTCTCCCCTGCTCAATGCGATAACGTGGCTTAGAGTTGACCGGAGTGATTCTGCCCCCGCCCTGCTGGAGCGCGGGCATTTAGGGGCAAGATGGCACAGCTATGACAGAGGGAGGATTATAGCTTGTTGCTTATCTTATATCCGGCTCCATGGCTATAAAGTGTCTTTATTTCCTCGGCGCTGTCCGATCGGCGCATTCCCGCTCGCGGTGCGATAATTTCACCCTGCCATTAGAGTAACGGCATCTGAATGCTTCACATGAGCCGGGCTCGCCAAAGCCGCACAGCCTGCTCTGTCTCTTTTTAATTGAGTCTGTGGCCGAGAAGAATACATCAGCACTCTCGCCACACTGAAAGGCTAATCCAGAGCGAATTGTTTTATTACCTCCCATAAAAGAAGGGTAATGGCTTTGCTCACTCCTGATTAATATTTAAGAAGGTGTGGAGCTATTGGAAGGTCCCAGAGGAGCTGAATCTCAGCAGGGCAGGAGGGCGCAGCTGTTGGATTGAAGGGCAGGTGACTCTCCTTCACGGAGAGCAGCGGCTACAGGCAACCGAGTGTCACACGTTTCCGTGGATACAACAAGAGGGCTTGTGACAGTAGCTAACGTGTAGATGCGCGGTTTGTTCCGCTAAATCCGCTAGCTTCAGGGCATCACAGAGAGGATGTTGCTGATATTCAAATGTCACAAGGCAAATGTTTCTGGATAAGCTGTCTGTCTGTGTGATTTATTTTGAGTTCTTAAAAAGCTGCATTAATGATTGGGGTCATACCTACAGTATGTGCACATAAGTGCATCCAACCCTCATATTATGTTTGCATTTTATGACCTTTTTGACCCCAGAACTTTTAACTGATACAAAACTATTGTAATAGAACAATTTTTACACTTTTTCTGTCACCTTTTGTTTGTCTCTATTGACTATATTATACTTAAATATAAAAAAATGTGCCAAAACATCTCAAGTGAAAGTTTGTGAAGTTTAAAACCTGTAATGGAAAGTTCCACCAGAATCACCCACAAAAAAATCTGAGGTAAAATTTGTATATTTTTTGTATATTTGTATATTTATTACATTTCATACAGCTACCCCACAAATGACCCCACACAACACCTTTGTATGCAACGTAGCTACAGGATAACATGAAAATATAGCATTATATTTATTGTGTGTTTACGATTTAATGCCAACAAATTGGGGAAAAAGCAAATAGTGTCAAGGTGAAAAAATATGGTTAACTGGTTTGTAAGAGACGTCAAACATTGAATCGGGTCAAATTGACCCGGAACATAATTTGACGGTTAAGAAAGTAAGAATGTAATAGCAAATCACAGCAGGTAAAGGTAATTGTACATTTAAAAACATTTTCTCTCCTTCTTATTAAATTTTTTTTTAAAGTATATATATTTTTTTAAATAAAAGAAAAACATTGATTAAACGAGGAACCAAAGTAACAAAGCTTTTTCTTAAATGAATACATACATTAATCTTACACATAGGCTACTTTATTCAATGTTGCTTACTTACATAAATGTGACAGTGTAACCTATTTCTCACATAACAACTTGTAGTTTGCATTTGTATTTGGAAGCCTATGGCCACAGAATTCTCTGATCGGTTTGGGAGAGTGCAGACTAGCGCAGGTCTCCTCCACAACCACTGCTACATTTCACTGGTAATCAATTAGCTGAGTCACACTGCCATTGTTCCCCAGGACCTCATTATAGAGTTAGCGCAGGCAGACTGCAAGCTTATGATTGGCCAGACGTGCTCTTGCACAAGAGGGAAACCCAGAAGCTCTCTAAAGCTTATAGGAAGCCAATCTGAACACAGTTGTGCATCGGCCCCATGGGACTCCTGGCCAGTCTGCAGTGACACGGTCAGGAGTCGAACTCGACCATGAGGTAGTCTACATCACTGCCTCGAGGACCGGCCCATTAGCAGGAAACGCAACCGAGGAGGCCTCTCATTTAGTGTGTGTACACCCAGCACGGGAATACATCTACTCTCTATTAAAATGATTTGGTGTACATCGTAAAAAGCGCAGTGCTTGCATTGAACCCCACTGATGTCCTTTCATACTGCATATGCATTTGTGTTATTTGTTTATGGCATGTTTGTGAATGTATTATTCATGTGTGCTTTTCTGTGGGTGTGCGTCAGGGAAGTAACGATACATTCTAATGGAAACGATGAATAATGGAAGCATGGATAATAGGATGCTAGTAAAGTCACGCTCCCCCAACCCAGACGAACAGGAATCCTCATTTATTCAAACTGGCATTCTGCCTTTGCAAAAAAAAATAGCCGTGAAAATGAATGAGTGATTTTTTAAAAACCTTTAATAAAAAATATATTTTAAATGGAGTACTTTTACTTTTATTATTGGTTGTTTATATTTAAAGTTTTTTATATTTACTGTAAAGCGTATTATTTGTACATAACTGCCCCCAGTTGAACCTCTGATGTGACATAAGTCTGGGTTGACACTGATGTGAGTGTTTTCCAATATCACTCACCATCAACTGACATTAGTGTCAACAACAGTTCTTATGGGATGCATTGGCTATTCAAATAACACTTTTCATGATTCAAAATGAGGTTTTTATGATTAAAGAATCCAAGAGCATAAAACTTTTTCAAAAGACGACAAAATAGGGTTCTGTGTATATTCTTTGAGATCATCAGTTATACACATATACAACCCTGACTAGCAATGCAAAACAAATACTTAAACAATTGTTAAAATAAACAATATAATTATAAACTCAAAATGCCAAGATGTGAAAAATATTGTAGTTCATTAATGTTTCAATGGAACCAACCAAAATCATACATTTATTTAGTAAAAAATTTATTTAATCTAAATCACAGTTTTATAATTATTGGCACCCCTGGTTTAGTACTTAGTACAACCACCACTAGCAAAGATAACAACATGGAGTCTTTTCCTGTAATGTTTGACAAGGTTAAGGAACACATTTGGAGGGATTCTGGACCATTCCTCTATGCAGTTGCTTCTTGGGTTCTTAGGTCAGGTGACTGAGATGGCCAATGCGGAACATTGATTGTGTTGTCACGGAACCATTTCTGTGTAGATTTTGAGGTATGCTCTGGGTCATAGTCTTGCTGCATAGTCCACCTATGGCCAAGTCTCAGCCTTCTGGCAGAGGCAACCACATTATCAGCCACAATTACATGATACTTGGTCCATTTTACCATTGATCTTAACCAGTGCTCCTGGACCTCTGGAATTAAAAGCCCCAAAACATCACTTACCCACCACCATATTGCACCGTGAGTATGAGGTGCCTCTCTTCTTCAATGCCAAACACGCTGATGCTGTATCTGACCAAAACGTTCAATTTTGGTCTCATCTGACCACAGACCCTTTGTCCAGTCATAATTTAAGTGACATTTGGCAAACTCCGAGCACCTGCTTCTGTGTCTTGGGGTCAGAAAAGGCTTTCTTCTCGCGACCCTTCCAAAAGAGCCTGTGGTTGTGGAGCTGGCGTTTGATGGTGTTGGTAGTACACAAACATTTTCGTCGCATAAATATGACGCGTAGTTTCGCTGACGTTTTCCTTAAATAACAACAAAAACAACACGTGACATGGCCGCGCAAGGTTGGGCCATCTGACAACACTTCCACATTACGGTTGGAATAGTGTATGGAGGATTTTTATATATTTTTTGCATACTGCACGTCGCATACTAAACAGCGTGCATTAAACGGCACACATCTGCCAGTACACTGTACACAGGACACAGGACGCAGTCGGTAGGACTCTGATTCGGACACAGCCAAAGGGATATTGCATGCGTGTTACCTAATTTTTATACCCTATAGGAAGGAGTAGATATGACACAAAATAGTTTCTTAAGACTTGGATGAACTTAAATTAGTGGAATTTCATTCCTGGTTTAACTTTAGTAGATTTTATTTACTATAATTTTTAGGGGTGCCATTCATTTTGAAACCTTTATTCGGAGGATATAGATTTTTAATTAAATTAATACATTATTTTGGTTGGTTCTATTGAAACATTAATAAAGTACATTATTTCTCATGTTGGCATTTTGAATTTACCTCAATAATGTTTTTTTTTAGTGCATTTCCATTTGGAGGTGCCAGTCATTCTGGAGCCCACTGTAACTGCAAACATGGAGGAAATGCCAGCCATAGTGTCACTCTCTGTGAAGTTCCCCACAGACTGTTCTTGATGATATGGCTTGTTCATGCCCTAGATTGATATTTGCAGTCAACGGATTCAGAGTTGGCTGTTTGTTTTGCCTTGCATCTCAAACCATCTTGCAACATTTTAATGAAAGCTGGCCCTTCCTTCATTTCTACAATGGATTATTAGCCGCCCTGCTTTTAGCAAATATTTTTTATTTATTTTAGACTATCACAGACCTCTATATCTTGGTGAGTATCTGCTCTTCATTTATTTGGAGCAATGTTTAAATGACCCTCATATTCTACAAGTGAGTCTTTGCTGAGAGCAATTTGAATTACTAATGCTGATAAATGTGCTCTTTCTCCAGTCTTTCTCCTTCAGGCATCAATGTGTTTTTCTCTACTGATGGCAGCATCTGACAATAACAGTGGCTCGATGGCCAGGAGCCAGTAAAAAGTCGCGTCGGGACAGTAAAACTAGCAACTCTGTCCCGATCGGGCCAGTACTAAAAATAGGAGATTGTAAAAAGGTTTTTCGCATTATCATCGCATTATAAACTCTGAATCCTCCAGTGTTCTTGTTATCTGACACAAGCCCTCCCTTTGCACCCTTGTCACGCGCCGTTGGCCAATCAAGAGTTGTGTAGTGATGCGCCGTCTGGCCGTCACACTTCACGCAAACATCACTCGCGCGAGTCACTTGAGTGAGGATGCCAGCGAAGGAAAACTACGAGCTCCACATTTCAAAAAATGTGTCTGGGTCGACTTTGATGGAACAACAATAATGATTTTAATGACAATGTTGATTTTAACAACAATAATGTTAACTAACTGCTTGATCATGTCTCAGTGGCCACTAAGCTGGATTCGCTAACAGAAGCTGGCAAACAGTCTCAAACAACTACTCCTGTAACAGTAGCTAACTAGCTGTCCCAACAAAAAAGAGCAGCATTAAGTAACTTCCTAATAATGTTGGCTCAAGTGATAGCCTCCATAATGAATTTGCATTACCATGGTATCCTAGTGCAATGCTATTTCCTGTTTACATTTTTTATTGGATCAATAAAAATTGGCGTAGTTTTGTGCGACTGTACATTAGCCTACTTTATGAAGAGCTTAGATCCTACTAAGTTTTGTGTTAAGGACACATTGTGCAACCAGATTTAGTAGCTCGCTAGTTGTAAACTAACTAGTAAATACACTACTCAAAGAAATTAAGGTAACACTTAATCAACACAGTATAACACCAAGTCAATTAAACTTCTGGGATATCGATCTGTCCAGTTAGGAAGCGTAAACGATTGTGAATCAATTTCACCTGTTTTGGTGCAAATGAAAGTGACAACAGATGGACAGGAGAGGCAACAGCGAGACAAACCCCAAACAGTAAATGGTGTTGCAGGTGGTGACCATAGACCATTTATCTCTCCTTATCCTTCCTGACTGATTTTTCTCTAGTTTTGCATTTTGCTAGTGCCCTTGTCACTACTGGTAGCATGAGGCGGTACCTGCAGCACATTCAGGTTGCACAGGTAGTCCAGCTCCTCCAGGATGGCACATCCATACGTGCCGTCGCAAGAAGGTTTGCTGTGTCTCCCAGCACAGTCTCAAGAGCGTGGAGGAGATACCATTACACAAGGAGAGCTGGACAGGGCTGTAGAAGGGCAACAACCCAGCGGCAGGACCGGTATCTGCTCCTTTATGCGAGGAGAAACAGGAGGAGCATTGCCAGAGCCCTACAAAATGACCTCCAGCAGGCTACTCGTGTGCATGTTTCTGACCAAACTGTCAGAAACAGACTCCATGAGGGTGGCATGAGGGCCCGACGTCCTGTAGTGGGACCTGTGCTCACAGCCCAGCACCGTGCAGCTCGATTGGCATTTGCCAGAGAACACCAGAATTGGCAGGTTCACCATTGGCGCACCGTTCTCTTCGCAGATGAGAGCGGGTTCACACTGAGCACATGTGACAGACGTGAAAGAGTCTGGAGACGCCGTGGCGAATGTTATGCTGCCTGCAACATCATCCAGCATGACAGTTTGGTTTAATTGACTTGGTGTTATACTGTGATTAAGTGTCCCCTTCATTTTTTGAGCAGTGTACTAAGCCTGTAGTGTGAGCTTTACTCTTCAAACAAGATGGGCATAGATATCAACGTCATCGTCAAGGTCGGGAGGGTGCAGTAGTCACAAAATATTGTCGATGACGAGGTTCATAGTTTTAAAGCAATTTGTCAATATTCTAATCGGTCTTCCATTGAAACATTAAATACGCCGTTATTCCTGGTCAACGACTTGTGTGTAACATTTAATATTTAAATAGGCTATATAGGTTACGTTCTAACTATGTTTTGTGATGCAACATGTTTTACTTTAGTAGTGCACAGAGCTTTGCTTAGAGTGTAAGCAAAAGTGATTAATTAAAAATAATTGTGTACTGTTTCACATAAACATATACCCTATTTCAATTTCAGTTTGCCAACATATTCAAGGCTATAAATTGTTTATGGGAAAATAGTCTCTTATGTTCAAACCGATATTGTAATCCTTCAGTGAAAGAGTGACATGCTGATATAATCAGGCATTTACATACGCAACAGAACAACTGAGATATACATACAAGGTATTTGAATTCAAATGGCAATGCTATTAGAAATTATCTGGATATATTTGAAAGTAACTTGATTTTATGAAGTAATTAATTAGTAAATATTTGCGCTTACAAAATACAGCATTTGATTTCTTAAATAATTCTATTTTGAAATACTATCATATGTTCAGTACATTTATGTTAAATAACAACCAGTACAACATTGATTGGGCTCAACTAAAAGGAGCAGATTCTGTATATTGTTTGTTTATCTGTGTATTTATATTTATGGTTTCACTGTTCTGTGTTTGCATTGCCGTCACTCCCCTGTCTAATTCACACTTTTCAGGAGCCCTTTGTGATTGCGGTTTTTCTCTGTATTTCCTCTGTCATGCACTTCCTTCTTAACTTATTATCTCATTGTATATAATACTAATTAACTAACAGCTTAGATTTAGGTTTTGTACTAATGAACTAACTCACTAATGTAATCTTAACTTCTATCTGCAGCTGTCTCTCTTTCTACCTGTTCTATCTCTGATCATCTTTCTTTGATTTTCTCTTTTACTGCAGCTGACTCGTTTCCTCTTTCTCTTCTCTAATTGTATGCACTTGTTTTTTACTACCCAGTTCATGTTCTAATCTATGTGTTATGTGTGAATCCGGTCCGCGTATTACGTGTTACCTTGTTAGTGTATTATCAGCTTCCCTCATTGTTTCATTACGCTCACCTGCTTGTCATTTCCCTTCCCCGTTTCCACACACCTGATCCCCATTGTATCTCCTCACTCCCTGTGTATTTAAACCCTGTGTTTCAGTCTGTTCCTTGTCAGAACGTTGATTGTATTTCCTGAGCCTGTGATTAGTAAAGCCTGTGATTTATTGAGATTCCTGAGACACCCGTCCGTTTTCCGACTCCGATTTTTGCCTTTCGATTCTGTTTGTTTGCCTTTGTTGTTTTTCTTGTTTTGACCTTTTTTATTGTTTCGTGTCTTTGCTTCTGCCTGGGTCAAATGCGGTGGACAAATTACCCCACGGGGTCAATAAAGTACTTATTATATAATTTAAAATAAATATGTTTATTTTAAAATTATTTAAATCTTTCCATACTGAGCAGCTCTCAAGAAGAAATTGAAATGTAATCTTTTAAATAGTTGCAGACATACAGTGATGAAATATAAGCATTTATATTTTACAACACAATTTGTTATTTTATTACTTTAAAACAATATTGTTTATGTATGTTGAAACATAGTTTTACAGGAATCACAATAAATCCATGACAGGTCTCACCCCAATTATGATGTTTCAAAATTCCAATTTAGGAAATTAGCAGACATTTATCCAGTTTCTTATATTAAAGGGAAAATATTTGCATCTTATGTCCCATAAGTGTATAAACAAATAATTTATCATTTATCTGTGGACTTTTAGATAAGCCTCAATTTTTTCCCACTGGCTTATGTTGTTAGGCTTAATATTTGATCAAGGTATTTGAAATTGTATTTGAAAGTACATTAGAGAATATTTAATAATGTCAAAGAAAAGTGTTTGATTTATCAAAGAAAATATTTCAAATCCTTCAAATGAAATGTATTTGTGTGGGTCAGTATATTTGGTAATATTTCTGATATATCAAACACATCATTGCATTTTCAAAAATTATCATTTAACTTTTGACCCAGGACTTGTCGGCTCAGGTACAAATTCGAGCCAGAACCATGACTTTATGAATCCGTCATCACAGCACTGGTTAGTCTGCAAGGCAGTCACGGCTTCAACTCCATTACACCTCACAGGCGAATCCGATGTATGAACAACACATTGAACTTTGACCTCCCATTGCTTCTTAGATTCAAGTGCCAGCGCCTCTTCCATCGGTTGTTATCGGTGACCCAGAATGACCTCCTGGTCGGGGGGTGGGAGGGTACATCTTGGAAAGGCATTGACCCATGTGGCATTCAGAGTAAAGCTTCCCGCTGCCCTTTGACCCCTATTTCTAGTGAGGGGCACCTGTGAGAAACAGTCTGCCTGCCTGAGTGACAGAAGTCTGCAAGGAGAGAGAATAATGGCAGGAATGAGGAGCCTGTCGAGATGATTCTCACTTTTGTATTGCAGCATAAAGAAAAGCAGGGAACGATGCTGAAATATTTAATAGTTTCAATGGGGCAACGCACGTGTGGTTTCAGTGAGCACGCCGAGAAACAAGGGGCAACGCACGTGTGGTTTCAGTGAGCACGCCGAGAAGCAAACCAAGGACTTGCATATAGCCATGAATTTCTACATTTTGGGTCCCTTCAATAAACTGAGTGAGTGCCTGGTTGGATTATAGCATAGCCGAGGCCCATACAGCGGGGGACAACTCATATTGTTAAATATAAATAAATAAATATATATATATAAAATAATGGCACAGATGCTAGATAGTTTGATAATAATACAAATTGCCTGGTAATAGTTTCGTCCAATCTAAAACATGTGACCTGTGACGTAGACTTCCTGTCCCATAATTCCATGCTAGTCCCATCGCCCGTTCTGATAAATGGTAGCTGTAGCACACAGAATTTTTAAGATGTTTTGCTGGCTAACGTTATACATGCATAACAAGAACGCCATTGGGAGCAGCGAGGCGAAAAGAAGCAATGAGGAGGACAAGGAACATGAATGCTAAACAGGAGCGTCTGAAAGTTTCTTTAAAAGCAGTTAACAGAGTTTACGGGAGCTACATGTGCGATAATTCAGCTTTATCCACGGGCCACTGGTAGAGGTTTTGTTGAAGAATTTCACTGTTTTAACGTCTATTAAAGTAAATAATACATTTAATGTCCATCTAACAGGTCGCTGGTTAATTATTTATTAATGTGTATTTATCCTTGTTTTGATGGCTCCTGTATTCTGACTGTAGTTGTTTCAGTTTTATTGTCTAAATGCATTCCGTAATATGGTTCCTGCGCATATGTTAACTTTATGGGCTACAGACAGCCAAACAGCCCATAGCAGAGGCAACTCAGCCTTGAGTAACTGAGCACCTCAGCAGCACACCTTGGCTTGCGTTCCTGTGGCGCCGTGATTAGATCTATGTATTCTGGGAAAGTTGTCAGGATCCATTCTCTCAGACAGGGCTGCAGCGGGTGATAAAGAATAACAATTCCCTGCACGGGCATTCCGTCTTACGCCGCACCGTGGCAAAGATGTTCATTTGTCACCTGATCGCAGACAGCACCGTGTCATATTCCTCCTGCGCTCGGGAAAGGCGCTTTGCTAATCTTAAGAGCCCCGGTTCTTCCTCAGGTTATGCGCTCAGGTGTTTAGCGTCACTGTTCTTCTTGATGAGTTTGACAGCACCGTCGCGGTAGTCCGTTGAAAGGATACACTGTGGCCCTCTGAAGTGCTGTGTCCAGTTGAGAGGCGCCGGGGTGGGGGGCACTTGTAACCCATTCTATGATTTGGACTCCAGGCTCTGCCAGAGTCAACCGTGGCCGGCGGTCTGTAGCACTGGGCCTGGCGCTCCTCGGAAGGAAAGGGCCTAAATCCGCAGGGTGTCTCAGACTCGTGACTCATCAGCAGGTTCTTTGTTTCATCCTTTGTGGCCTGCAGTATGCCTGCGCCGGCGACATCCTCCATTAACGGCCTAGAGAAGCGGCGGCTGACGGCGCGTCCCGGTACGCGCCCTCCCAGATCGACGCCGCAGAGATGGGCGGGGCCTGCGACTATGATCAGGCGTTCCGCACTGGGGTGAAAAACATTCACGTGAAAAGAAAACGCACACTGCACGCGTGAAAAGTGCTTGGGAGAGTCCAACCTGTGGCCAATACACTCAATATTTTGCGTGAATCGTCATTTTATCTCATTCATGCCTTTCCTGAAGGTGCGCCTTATGCCTACCCGCTCGTGGAGTGTACGGTACGAGTGTTTGCTGCGAGCGCGAGCGTGTACATGACGGGCGTGTACGTGCTCTCGGCCAGTCGGCTGTGCCGGCCCTGGTGTCACAGCGATAGTGACAGTCGTGGTGTGCGGAGGCTCAGAAGCAGATGGTGGCAGGGCCCTGCTGTGTAAGGCACTCGCCCGACGGCATCGCGCCCCAACCTTACCTCTGTAAATAATTAGTGTAGCTGTCACACCCCACAGCCGGATCCGTCCTCCCAGCTTGGTCCCCCGCACTGAAGATTCTGCTCATCTCCCTTTCTTTCCCTCTCTCTCTCTCTCTCCATCCCTTTCTTTCCCTCTCTCTCTCTCTCTCTCCATCCCTTTCTTTCACTCTCATCTCCCAATCCTTCTATCCCACTGTTTCTGTTCTGTTTCCTCTCTCCCTTTGTCTTGTGTCCCTTCATCTATATTTATCTGTCGCTCGTGCGCTGTAAGCACACAGCGTACAAGCCTGACTGACTCGGCAACATTAATTTCCTTGGAAACGCAGCAGTCAGTGTTTCAGTCTTTCACAAATGGCCGTTTTGAAATCCCTTTCATTGTTTGAGCAGAGAAGGGAACTCGGGGCCTGAAACTGCATATATATTTTTAATCTGCTTAATTTTACATGCCATATAAATGAGACATGCATTTTTAATGGCTGACTTTCTCGGGCAAACACGGGGTGACGGCGTAATTTCTGAACTCCGGCTGTGTGCATTTTTTTCGCAGTTGACAAAATACGGAAGGGGAGGAGAATTAAAAATGCATGGCTGGGCCCAAGCTGGGCCCTGTTCTCACGGTGGGACATTTCGGGCTGTTTTGCAGCGGGATTAAAATGAAAAACGGCAAAAGGGCCATGGCGGGTTAACAACCGGCTCCGCTGCCGTGACGGCCGGTGGCTTCGTCTCGCCTCTGTTTGGACACTGATTGCTCTCAGCCGTGCCCCTGCCCCAGTTTCTCTGTTCCCTCTCTGCGCATCTGGAGATGAGACGGGGCGTGTGGGCTCCACACGCATCACGCTCAAGGCCTAATCATCAGCCACTCTCTCTTCGCAGATTATTATTTTACCTGATAGTTTCTCAAAAGAGAGACGCAATTTGCGAGGAGGAACTGAGCGCCGGCCCCAGCCAGCCCTAGAGAATGTTGCGCTGAGGTAATTGATCGTGTTTCCAGACACGAGACAAAGTGGCTCATTCCCCAACACCTCCCTCAGGGTGAAACTGAAACAAAAACATTGACCCACCCGCACACTGGTGACGCAAGATGTATAGTTTCTGGGGGAAACATGGCCACTCATGTGAAACGTAAGGTTGGGTAGAATCGGTTGCAGTCGGCATGAAATTCAAGGTTGAAGGCGCCGGGGGAATCGCGCGTGACCGGCAGGTTGGCTTTACGTCCACGTTGACCCAGGACGGTTTGGTGGCTTACGAAACAGACGCGTGCTTGCTTGGCTCCTGTCCTGGAGATAAGCACTGAGCACCCTCTACAGGTGGGGGCTTCATCCATCGTACCCAGCAGGGTGTTGTGGAATTTGGGTGCCCGTGACGGCAGAGCATGCCCGCCCCGGCCGGTGCAGCAGCTGTTCTGTGCTGTAGCAACGCACAGGCTAAAGCATGCAAAGGTGCACAGCCCTGCCCAGAGGCCAGGATGCAAGGCTGCAAGGCTGCCTCAGCAGTAATGACTGAGCCATTACTGCTCGGTTCACTAAACTGTGCAGTACCATCTTTGTACCACTAGGGACCCGTAGCCTCCAGGCCCCACAGCACTCGCATCCACAAGCACTACCTTTTTGTTTAGCTCTCAGTTTATTCTCCCTCTCTGTCATTTCTCAGTCAATCCTCCCTTTTCTGTTTCTTTGACACTCTTCGCAGGATGATTATCGGCTGCTGCGGTGTGGCAGTGCTTCATTCGGGAGCGTCAGCAGGAACGCTGCTTGTTTTCGAGAGCGCTTTTGGTTTTGAATCTCACCCCAGTGTTCCAGGGAACGCACTCATCGAAGTCTTTTATGGGAACTCTACTGGATAAGCATTTTTAATAGCCTACCAGGAACATTCCCAGCAAGCATCTGCTGCACTTTTCAAATACAAGCTCAAGGCAACAAAGCAAATGGCACTTCTGCCTCTAATACGCACTTTCTTTTTCTCTCTATTTACATGCGGCTGTATCACCCTTTTTTCCTCTCGCTCTTTCACTTAAACCGTCAGACACAGATGGGGGGCACATTAGAGCATGTAAACACACAAACACACAGACAGTTCCCTTTCGGCGTCAAAGACAGCCAATTACAAATTGCCCGGAGAAAAGGCCGCGGCTACACATCCGATACTTTTGCCTTTCATTTCCAACAGTCTGTGAATAAATGACGTTAATGCTGTTTTTCTAAACAGGGAAGGCACCAAAATTATCAGAGATGTCAGTCTGCCCCTGTGTGATCAATTAGAGGAGGAAGCAATACTCAGAGCATAGTGAATAATTAATGTGCCGTCCGGAGAGGGCGATCTCGCGGATGGCGGCCGCGCTCATTCTTTGCAGCAGACTCACGTGGGTCCGATCGTCACAGTGAGAGCTGCGATTAAGTCCGAGGCGACGCGTGTTGCATGCGGCTTTGTGTTTGTTTTGTCTTCCTGTTTAAGCCTCTTCCCTTGAAGGCTCAGGGCACATTTTCTCTGTTTGTGATCTTGCTGCTGGCCTTCCTCCTCCTGCCTGCTGCCGTGGCTGAAGCGAAGGCGCGCGTTCTTCCAGGGCTCACCGTAGATAAATTCTTAATTATAAAGCGAGAGGCTTTACGGCGCCTATATTGCCTTTGGTAGTTTTTTTGCGAGGAACCACTGCCAAAAAGAAATGAGCAACACAAACCTGTCGTGCCTGTCTGGTGGCAGGCCCGAGGAGGTAGGCCGAGCCCAAATCCCTTCGGTTCTCCCGTTCTCCACCCGGGAGAGGCAGATGGAGCAGCATACACCTTAAACTAGAGAACCTGAAAAAGTCTGAAAAATATTGGCGAATGCATTTAAAGCTTTTAAAACTGTCCATGGTCGGCCGGGCAGTTTTCTGCCAGCGTGACCTCAACCTCCTTTTACCTTCTTTCTTGAGTTTTGATAGGTCTGGAGCTTCTCTGATTTGAGAGAGAACCTGTCTCTGAGTTTATAGAGAGTAAGGATAAGTGTTTTTTTTCTGCTGTAGAGGATATGGATTTGGATTTGGACCACCCGAGTAAATGACAGGGACGTTTTATTTATTTGAGTATACCGTTGCCCGCCTGCATTCTGGAACTACAAATCAGTGGCAGACATATCTGCAGCTTCAGTCGGGAACACTTACAGGTCAAGCCGTTCGTTCCGATATGTTCCGCAGTGGCGGGTCAAAGCTTTTGTTGGCAGTGCCTTTTCTCACCTTTGATTTTGTTTTGTAATCATTGCTTTTGTTGGTGCTGATGTTTTGTCTGCTCTTTTGTTTGGCCGTGTTAAAGCCAATCCCAGCATGGCCGAGGTGTTGCATTAACACTCCAGACTGGTGATTTTGGGTAAGCTCCTGTAAGCAGCTGCTACGAACGTCTCAAAATAACAAGTGCCCCTTTTGTGGGTTCCTCTGACGAGCCATGTTGGCATTGATGCTCTTGTGAGGCTACGTGCTGTACAAAAACCGATCCAGGCACATTCCAGCTCTCCTGCCTATTCATAGCCACACCCCTCATCTGAGTGACAGGTTGTCTTCCACACCCAGGTGGCCAGGGGGGTTTGGCTCTTGTGGATGCGAAGGTGAGAGTTAAACATATGTTCTGACGCGGTGTCGGGAGAGATGGGCACCACCAGCGCGAGCCGAACGTATTGCGAAATAACCACGCTGGTCTCTCACTGGTCTGTCATATAAGGCAGCAGATGTTTTACTGCGTCGAAGCCAGTTGTGCTTCGAGTTTAGTATAAAATAAACTCCATTTGAATTTGTGCCACTCCTGGGGGACATTCCAGAAAGCAGGATTAGTGAGTTAGCTGGATAACTGCACTGAGTAAAACCCGGAACAGCTTTTTTTTTTACTTCAGTCCATGTTCCAGATTTTGGAGGGTTCCGGGTTTTACTCAGTACACATACATTTACATATTTAGCAGCGCTCTTATCCAGAGCGACTTACACACATTTTTTTTTTTTTTTTTTTATTTATACAATCCAATAATTATACAGATATATATATACTGAGTAGGTGCAGGTGTACCTTCTCAAGTACAAACGCAACGGTGTGTCCCCCCCGGGAATCTGCAACACCTTTTTCGGGTTAACCCCAGTTCCTTAACCATTATACCACACTGCCGCTACTCAGCGCAGTTATCCAGTTAACTCAGTAATCCTGCTTTGTGAAGTACCCTCCTGGTTTGTTGGGAATACAGTAACAGTTCTTCAGTGAAGATCCGGCTTAGCTCTGATCAGTGCCCCCCTTGCAGAAGGGGAGAATACTTTGATAATGGTGTGTTTGTCAAGTGTTGTTTACACTGCTATTTCCTAACACTCATAGGGTGGTGGCAGGCAGGCAACGCGTGGGAGACGCAGATGCCAGATAACTTAATTACTGTAATTACTAGGAACAACTGGAATAAGCAGGAGCAGCAAAGACACCCTGTCGAACCCCTGCCACCACATTTCAGACGATGTCCACCTTGTGTTTCGGAGGGGAAAGGTGAATTAACTTCTCCAGGCCCAAAAAGGTTGCACAAGTCTGGTCGGTGGCATACGGTAGGAATCGTAGACAACTTTGCTTTGGAGGAGAGGATCAGTCCAGACCGGTTTACAGTTCCCAGGTCTGGTTCTGAAGAATGTCTCCACATTTTTTTTTTTTTTTGCATTTCATTTTAATCTAACCAAAATTGCCACATTAAAGAGCGTCAGTGCTTGAAAGGGGGCTGAGCAATCTTCTGGAATTCAGACCTACGTGACTAACAGTGGAAGTTCCTGGCATCCTGCTGGTATTTTTTCTTTTCATTCAGGAGGAGCTGCCATCCTCACCAGGTGAACCCGTCGTGTCCGCCTGGAACCGATGTTAACGTCGGAACATGAAGGGCCGCGACACAAATGGCGCTTCAGCTTCGCCAAGGTCTTGCAGCCGCCATCAGCGAGGATTTTGCACCCGCACCGATACATCTGAAAAGATTTACGCAGGTTCAGTCAGGGGGAAACAATTCAGTTCACCTGTGTGTCGCAACGCAAGTTCTTTTCAGCGTCAACGTGTCCGAATGTGTGGCCCCGTCTCCCGCGTGACAGCATTGCAGGGTAGGAGATTAGCGTTTGGCAGCCACGCCTGCAGAGAGCGTGTCTCGATCGCAGGGGCCTTTTATCGCGCGGATCCCGCTGGGAGTGTGTGCGTCACTCAAAACAGTCCTTCTCTATTCATTGTGCCACGCTGATCTGCCTGAGGAATACCTGCGTGGGTAAATAACACCGCGTCCCGAGCCGCCGCTGGAATACCAATGCGTCTGCCGCATCTCATGCGGATCCCTTTAATTACAGGAGAGATTAGATGAAATGGGGTCAATGTCTTGCATACTTGTGTTTCTCATGACAACGGGTGGCATTTGAAGAAAAGGATACAAATTTGCGGCCTTGTCGCATTAATGCTTTAAATATGATGTATAGTGGGAGCTGGCGACTGATGAAGTGGCTTAATCAACCTTTCCTCTTTCTTAGGCAGTACCTCAGCTTCAGAACACGAGCCCACCTTCTCGCTTTGTTCAGGCGGAAGCGCAACATTATCGCGCTTTGAAAGCTTGAGAACGAAGCGAGAGAATGATCGATGCGCTTGCTCTGTGCCGTTCATAAATTACGGTTCAGGGGGCGGAGTCACGAGATCAACACCTGTGTGTTTCGGTTCATTTGCCCAGAAACGAAGGCGGAAACGCGATCGCGGGCACTGTGATTGAACGCGACGGAATGCATCGCTGTCGTCTTCTTCACAGCTTTTCAGTCTCGTACGAGTGAGTCGTGACTCGTGGCTGCGTGAGCAGAAGAGCTCCCTGCAGCCCTTAGTCACCAGTAGCCTGCAAACATGGGTTTAATGGGGCCGAAACGAGCCAATGCTAAGGCCTCCGAGTCAAAGAGAGGCCGGCTTTCTTTCTCGCGGCGGTCATGACGGAAGCCCGGACTGGCGCTGGGTGACATAAATAGTCGGTGCTATTTTCCCTACCCGATTTCATTATCGTTCAAATGTTGCTTGCTCGGTCAGTCCATCATTTGGCCGTTTTCACGTCGGCTCAGAAACGTTTGGTAGAAACGTTAATTGAATTGGCGCGCCCAGGATCAGGCCGTAGGTGTTGCGTGGGACGTGTGAACCTTCGTGTGGATGAAAGGCAATAGTGCGTGAGTGAGATATCCTGTCAGCGACACAGACACCCGTTCCAAGGCCTCATGTCCTCACGGATCTTAATGATGCTGACTGTTGCTGCACAGTGACTCGGCACTTACAAAAGCTGTGCAGCACTGTAATTTGAAACATCTGTCCACCTATACAGTTACAAGGTTATCAATCAGCCCCCCCTTACACTCCAGACCAGCTGGATGCAAATTCACTTAGCATAATTTGTTGTAGGTGAGGCAATGGTACCTCTGGTTCTTTTGAAAGGTCCCTTTGGCTGCTCGTCATCTGCTCGTCCCAGCTAATTGGGACGATGAGTTATCCCACTTGACCAATTCTGACATCACTGAGCCCCACACTGTACCATCTATCTGTTATAAAACCAAGCAGCAAGCACAAGGCTTCATAGCAGAACGCGAGAAAAGAAATTTAATTTCTTCTCGCCATGGTCCATTTAAGGAGTAAGAAAAATAGTGCTATCTCAGCTTGTTCACAGACACCAGAACATGAATTAGAATTATGGCGTATTCAACGTGTCCCGCTTGTGTTTCAAGGATCATCTCACCTCAAGTGGATCGGACGAATCGGTCACCGTTGTTGAACTTAAGTGGGGCACATTGTGATTCAGACTGAAGTTTGTTTGTGTGGAGATTGGGCCAGAGGGACATGTGCCTAATATTAAAACTCCCCACAAAGCCAGGTGTCTGAATCACACATCCAGTCCAGTACTGCTTGTCAGGTGTGCAGGAGTCACGGCTCATGCTCTACTTACTGACGGAAGCGTGTAAGCTACCATAATTGTTATGTTGGCCAGAATGACTCGGGCATAAAGGTTGTCTTTCTGCAATGCTAGCCTGTTTCCGGGCCCTGATGGCAGCCAAGTTAGGCAAGGCTGCCTTTGCGGGCGATGACGGTGTGCTTCCTTTTCATTACCTGATAGGCGGGGTGCTGTGATTCACACGGTGGGGGAGGGGGGGAGGGGGGGTGGAATAGAAGGACAGGCTCCCAGGGCAGGGAGAGGCCCTGCTGATGGGGCTGGCATGCATGGGGCATAGAGCTGGCTGATCGTTTGCACTGATTGCAAAGCAGTCTGTGGCCATGCCTTTATGAGATCTGGAGGCACACCATCATTCTGCTGGTGGGGACGTGGGTGGGGAGGCGGTTGGATGAGCGTGGAGCGGGTGTCGCAGTGTTTGTTTGTCTAAATAGGGCTGTCACATCTAGGGTTTAGGAACATACCGGCATTCTGTCATTGCTGCTTACAAAGGTACGCAGGTGTGCTGCTGTTTTTTTTGTGTGTCAAATTAAGGGCCTAACCTCCAACAGGTACGTGTAGTTTTAGTCGGCTTTCATCTAATAGATATTATCGTTGCGAATGACCTAAATAGAAGTAAGTTTTTAACTTTCCCAATATTAACATCGGTATGTGGCAGACACAGGCATAGACCGGCACACCTTTATTTCACAATCCTAGAGCGGGTGGCGACAGAGCAAGGAGAAGAACACTAATCTGACTGACTTAAATGGAAATAAAAGCGGTTGTCAGTGGAGTTTTTTTTCCATTGACCGGGTGCAGAGCAGTCATTGGATGGACAGGCCGATGATGCCCTCCGCCAGAGCCCCTCTACCTGCGGCCGGGCTGACAGGTGCCAGCTTCAACCTTTGTTTGAAGATCAATGTGTACCGGATGCTGGCTTAAAGAGCTTAGCAGTTCAGGGCGACGAAGGGCCACTTTTAGCCCACACACTTCCTTTTCCCCTCTGGGTCCCCATGTCTAATCCTCTTACTGCTCCAACACCCGCGAGGAGCATCTGTCCCACCGCACACGAGGCAACCTCCCTGTTCTGGCGCCCACGCGCAGTACAGTTCCACTCCCTCCATGTCTCCATCAGTCAGTCTCCAGAACTCTTTGTAATTCAGGGCCTGCGTGCGATACATTAGCATTGGTGTGTGGTGATAGCTGGTCTCCTGTGTACATTCTTTATGCGATACGTTAGCATTGGTGTGGGAATGCGATACGTTAGCATTGGTGTGGGGTGTTATTCTGCCTTTTGTGTACAATGTTTAATACGATACGTTAGCACTGGTGTGGGGTATTCGCCGACCCCCTGTGTACTTTTAATTAAGCGTGATATGTAGCATTGGTGTGTGGTGTTCACCAACCCGTGTACATTTTTTAATGCAATACGTTAGCATTGGTGTGTGGTGTTAGCCAGCCTCTTGTGTACATTTTTAATGCAATACGTTAGCATTGAACTGCAGTGGTTAGCCAGGCCATTGTGTAAGTTTTTTTATGCAATATGTTAGCGTTGGTTTGTAGTGAAAGCCGGCCCACTGTGTACGTTTTTGTATACGATATGTTAACATTGGTATGCAGTTGCAGTGTTAGCTGACCCCCTATATTTCTACATGGGTCCTTTGGCCACCAGTCATAATGCAGAAGCACAAGGATAAGACGGTGTGTCTCAAGGCCAGCTTTGTGTGAAGCCTGCATCTTAAAACTGTGCTCAGCGGTGATGCTGTGCAATGTCACACGTGTGTGTGTGTGTGTGTGTGTGTGTGTGTGTGTGTGTTGTGTGTGTGTGTGTGTGTGTTGTGTGTGTGTGTGTGTGTGTGTGTGTGTGTTGTGTGTGGGTATGTGTGTGTGTTGTGTGTGGGTATGTGTGTGTGTGATGTCACTTCGCCACTCTTCAAACCTCCCATTATGTTGCATGTGGAACCACCTGCAGTGGCAGGGGGACTGCTGGCTTGGAGGTTGTGAGAGTACTGCTGATTTCTATATAAAGATCTTTGCGTAGAGTGTGTGCGAGACAAAGAGAGAAGGATGTATGTACACACATAAATGAGTCAGGCTCAGAAATGTGTGTGTGTGTGTGTGTGTGTGTTGTGTGTGGGTATGTGTGTGTGTGTGTGTTGTGTGTGTGTTGTGTGTGGGTATGTGTGGTGTGTGTGTGTGGTGTGTGTGTGGGTGGGTATGTGTGTTGTGTGTGGGTATGTATGTGTGTGTGTGTGGGTGGGTATGTGTGTTGTGTGTGTGTGTGTGTGTGTGTGTGTGGGTATGTGTGTTGTGTGTGTGGGTATGTGTGTTGTGTGTGTGTGTTGTATGTGTTGTGTGTGTGTGTGTGTGTTGTGTGTGTGTGTGTGTGTGTGTGTGGGTATGTGTGTTGTGTGTGGGTATGTATGTTGTGTGTGGGTATGTATGTTGTGTGTGTGTGGGTGTGTGTGTGTGGGTATGTGTGTTGTGTGTGGGTATGTATGTTGTGTGTGTGTGTTGTGTGTGTGTGTGTGTGTGTTTTTCTGAGGAGAAAAGGCACAGGTCCGACGAGCTGTCGCTCTCTGTAGAGCTGAGGCTAACAGGCTCCGGGTCATTGAATCACTGTGAGTGACTCATCTGAAGAAGCAATAGTGAACATAACTGCTCTGATTTTCCTCTTAAAGAGCATTCTTCTTGTATAGAGCAATCTCTGCTTTCACCCTGTCAACATGCATTAAGTGTGTGAACCTCAGCGGGCTGTGGCCCAACAGGTATCTATCTTTCTTAAACGCCTCTTTGAACAGGAGCAATGGCTCCATCACAGCAATCATCAGTTCAGTTATGTTAACACAGAGTTCAGTTAATGTTAATTAGGCTCAATTACGCTGTCAACAGTGCAGATGGACAGGACTTTAGCAGAAGCTAGATCCTGACATCAGTAATTTCCTGAGAAATTAAACATGAACTTAAATGAATTTCTTTTCCCTGTAGCAGAGCAAGTTGTTTTATTTCAGCGTCACACAGATACAGTAAAAATACTGCAAAACAGCCCTATCGCTTGTCCTTAAAATGCTTGTTTCTAAGTAACGTCACCAAAATCAGAACAGCAATGACAGTTTTAGCTAATCAAGTTTAACATGAACATCCACTTGAGAAATAAAACAAAACAAAAAGGTGATAAATAATAAAAACAAATGGATATATATATGTATATATTTATGTATATATAAAGTGACTTCATCTTGAAAGCACTTGTGGTTTAGAGAATTAGTGAGACGTTGACCAATGAAGTCATATCCTCCAAGGTCCAAAACTCGATAAATATCGTTTTATAAGTCACTATCATTGTTTAAGACTATTTCAGACTTTCACAGTTTTGCCTCTCCAGTCATTTGAGAAGCAGGCCCCTTGAACCTCAACCGCTTTGTGCCTTTTCATATTTCTCATCTTCTTTGCGCGCTAGGAACATGGCATCAGGGGGGTAGGCTTCACCTGCGGACAGAGTAACTGTCCCGCCACAAAAAAAATCACCACTCTTCTGGAAATCGTCCAATAAAACCTTCTGTCTTTCTCCACAGACTTCCGCCTTTCTCATTACGTCCTTCTCTGCGCTTAAGGTTTTAACCTGCTGTCAGCCAGGACTGACAGGAGAGCGCCGCTGATGACTAACATGTTCCCCGCAGACTATGCCTCATGTCCTCTCATCTTCTCAGTCCCGTGGGTTCCCTGTCACACCCCATAAATCCCCACCCCCAAAACAAAGTGAAAAAAACTACGGAAAAAGCTGCAAAAAAAAAAAAATATCCAAAGCATCTCATTCCTTATCTTTTCCTGGTTCTCCTCAACAGTGCAACAAAAAGAAAACGATTAAAACAATAAATAGAGTTCATCCGATACGTATATATCAGACTTTTTATACTCCCCCCCCCCCCCTCTCTGGTTCAGTCTTGTAGGGGGCGCTCTACATGATCAAGCAGCTCTTGGCTCGATCCTTCCTCATGGCAGGGGGATTATCCAGGAGCTCAGTCCGGCCCGGTTGCTGGGAGACCCGCTTCAGTCCACGCCGGGAGTTGCTGCGCTTCAGCTGGGGCTTGTGCACGCGGGTAACCGACGCCAGCGTGGTGATGTGGAAGACGTCCCGTACGCTGTTCTCCGACATCTTGGAGGTGCACTCCGCGTAGGCCACGGCGCCGATCTGCCGGGCTAGAGAAGTGCCCTGAGACAAAAAGGAAGGGAGAGAGTTTAGAGTTAATTTCCTTTAGCCTCCTCGACACCTTTAGCCTGTCTTATTTATACTTCATGAATGGTTTCATAAATATGCCAATATCATTATCGTCATACACCAACTGAAAAATATTCCATTTAAACGTGTATACTAAAGCTACATACAGATTGGCCAAAGAATAACAACGTTCACTGATGAAGGACGTTATGACAAATAATTCTTCAATATTTTGTATCTTTTCGCATCATTTTACAATATATAAATAATATTGAGAGCCGATCTTTTGCGAATGTAGATTCTGGCATTCTTTTGATGTACCCACCTGTTTTTAACTTAAATAAAGCCGGCAGTTCATTTCTACTGAAAAGGATTTCATCTTACACAGATTTTCACCAGTGCAATTGAGAAGCCTATTTTCTGAGGCTGAAGGAATCAAACCTGCTTACTGCCCCTCGCAACCTGGAGTATTGCCGTTTTAACACGACTATTTCTCCCATGATGATCATCATAAAAACACACTGTCACCATGTTATTACCGCTAATAAAACTATCAACATCCCTATTATGGCAAAGCTATGAAACCCTGAGTGCTTGAGTCCTCTATAAATGGAGTAGAAAATGAAGTGGAAAGAGCATGTGCCTCTTACATGGAGAGAAACAATGGGTCTTTCTCTCTCTGTCTCTTTGTCTCTATCTATCTATCACACACACACACACACACACACTGATATGAACTATTAAATCTGATGTGTTGCTATAAAAGTGGAGCAGAGAGCAGGGGCTTCTCATCTGTATGACTTCTTAGACATTTTTTTTTACTTGTGAGGAACTCGCTCTTGTGACTCGGGCAAGGAAGCCGTCTGTACTTGCTACAGTGCCAAGGAGATAAATGTGTCATCGCAGTGGGTGGCAGACCCCAGCCGCTCTCTGTGTACGTGTATTAGCAAGGTGTTGAGTCGCTTATCGACACAGCGGCAATAATAATTACTTGCGCATGAATAATGCATGAATGCATAAAAAAAGTAAACAGGAAGTGGCTGGACTGCTCTCCGGTTTTCAGGCTCGTACAGATCTGAAACAGGAGCAGGAAACTAAAATACAATAAAGTGAGGACAGCAGGAGAAATAAGCAGCTGGCATATGAATTGTGTGCTTCTGTAAGACTTCCTAAAGGGTCTTTGCATTAAATAGATAAACGAGTGAACTGGTTTTCTCTGGCGAGGCTGACTCAGAAAATGACGACATGCAGCTTCCAATGCAAAGTCACAGTGATTCTCAGAATATTTTATTCTTCAAATATTTACTGCCTTCTGACAATAATTTGATTGGGAAATCCAGCGCGACATCATTCAGCATTCTAGTGCTTGCGCATGACAAATGGGAAGAGAGTTTAATAATGACGGAAATGTTACATTTTAATTGGAGCCGTATAATGCTGTGTTTACATGCACATGGAGCTTTTTCCCTTTGTCTAAAACATTTGAATGTAAGCATTTTAAAATGTGCTCTTTTTATTTGTTTAAAAATATCATGGTGCAACAGTGCCTCCTCTGGTGAATCTGGTGTTTGCAGTCTGCTTGTGCTATCTGTGCGTGAGGTTTAAGGCCCCAGTGTACTTAAAACGAAACCGAAATTGGCGGATTTGCACAGGCGTCGCTTTGGGCTTCGACTGCCGCAGTGAGTGGGACCCGTCCCTCTAAGGGGACAAGTGGACCCAAACCCTGCCAGGAAAATCCCCCCCCCCACAGCATAACACAGCCACCCACTCACTGTAGGGGTTTTTTCTTTAATTTGTCACCCGTCTGTGTGTGTGTGTGTATATGTATATATATATATATATATATATATACAGTGCCCTCCACAATTATTGGCACCCCTGGTAAAAATTAGTAAAAAGGGTTATGAAAAATTTACCTTTTGGTGAATTAGCTTAATTTCACACTGAAAAAATGAGGGGAAAAAACCCTGAAGAAATAATTATTTTTCATACATCAACATGGGAAAAATAAGAGAACATCAGGGAATGGCTATAAAAAAATAGCTACTCACATGAAAATGCCCATATCTACCGGCAATACCTAAAAAGTTCAAAGCAACTGGAACTGTTACAAACTTTATTTTGCCCCCACACAGGGTGAGGAGGATAGTAAGATAGGCAGAAAAATCCCCAAGGATCACTGTTGGAGAATTACAGAGGAAAGTAGCATCTTGGGAGCATCAAGTCTCCAAAACTACCATTAGACATCACCTCCATGTCAACAAATTATTTGGAAGGCATGCCAGAAAAAAGCCTTTTCTGTCATTTCACCACAAACGTAAGCGCCTGGAGTTTGCTAAACGCTACTGGAACCTTGACTGGAACCGTGTTCTATGGTTAGATGATACGAAAATTTAGCTTTTCGGCAACCAACACTCAAGGTGGGTTTGGCTTAAAAAGAAGGAAGGCTATACCGGAAATAACCTGATCCCCACTGTTAAGTATGGTTGAGGTTCCGTGATGTTGTGGGACTGTTTTTTTTTTTAAAGGCCCTGGGAACCTTGTTAGGGTACATGGCATCATGAACTCCATGAAATACCAGGACATTTTAAATCTGAATCTGGCTGCCTCTGCCAGGAAACTAAAACTGGGTCGTCGTTGGATCTTCCAGCAGGACAATGATCCAAAACCTACGCCCAAATCAAAACAAAAATGGTTAACTGAACGCAAATCAGGCTTCTGCCATGGCCATCTCAGACCCCTGACCTAAATCCCATTGAAAACCTGTTGGCTGAGCTGAAGAGGAGAGTGCACAAGAGAGGACCTAGGACTCTGGATTATCTGGAGAGATTCTGTAAAGAGGAATGGTCTCAGATTCCTTGCTCTCCAACCTTATTAGGTGTTACGGGAGAAGACTCAGTGCTGTTTTATTGGCAAAGGGAGGTTGTATTAAATGCAGGCGTGCCAATAATTGTGGCACATGTGGTTTTGTTAAAAATAATTATTTCTTGATTAGGGATTTTTGTATATATATACTGTATGTACAGTATAATGTAAAAAAAAATATGTTGTGTGAAATTAGCCTTACTTAATTCTACTGTGCTGTGAAGAATACCAGTGTTGTAGTCTGTACGGATAATGTATGCAGTTCACAAGGCAGAAAGAATAATGCTTTAGTGTCATTTCATAAAGACTTCAAGCTGATAAAGGCACTTCATCTGTAGTTCATCATTGGTTCATCCTTGTGACTTCTGAATTCCACAGAAATTTCATTTGACATTGGTTGGAAGTAATACATTTCCTAAATTTGATTTACGTATGATTGCTGGTGCTTGCAGGACTTCATTGAAGGCAACATGGTTTCCTTCGCAACTGTTGAATGCAGAGGGATTTCTCTTTTAAATGTGTGGCTTTATGGATTTGGCAACTAAGATGTTCTACTCTTTTACAAGAGCATTTCTTGGTACGCGTTTCACAATTTTCTGACTAAACTCTTATTTTAGAATTTTACTTTTTGCTTCATGTTCGCAGCTAATGTTTCCCCCCACATATCCCAGCTTGCTGACTGGCAACCAGAAGTCTCTTTGTTCTCCACGCTTTAACAAGGGAAAAAAAGATAATTGACTTTGTGTTTCAATCAGTGTCAAAGCAGGACACAGAATTACCATGAGATCAGTCCATTAAAATTCACAGATTTAAAGAATGGAAGCTCTGTAGGGGGAGGGGGGGGGGGGGGGATTGAAATAAATAATTAAAATGTCTCTGTGCATCACCGTCCTTATTTTTTCTCTTTGTACTTTTCAATACCTCATAAATTCTTTGATATTGAAAAAAGCCGTAATCCTAGTCAGGGGCGGGTGCTGTTAATGCAGAAATGATAATGGGCCTACTTAAGGTAGGTGAAAATGCACAGTGGCCAGACAAAACTCAACGCTGCTGTGACATAATGTATTGACGTTTATTAAATATTATTGGAATATTTTGAGAACGTTATACGTTAGCTGGTGCTTAAGTGGAGGGATCGCTATGTTTTCACTGTGAGATCGGTCTAGAAGCACAATAATGAATGAGTGCAATACTTCCAGAAGGGTGCTTTAGCCCCCAAAACAATTCTGTGGAGAAGCTGCACTGTAATGTAATTACAGTTTAACTACAGCAGGGTGGCGATGAAACCTGAAGATATAAACTAGTTTATTGGCTTTGGCTTTTGCTCTGGCTTGTGCAGTGGAAACCGTAATGTACTGGCGCAGTATCTGTACAAAGTTGCAGTGTTTTTTCTGGGAGTTTGTTCACTGAAAACAGGCTTTCTGTGTCACCTGGCTTTCAGTCAGCCTGTGAACCAACCTGTCTGTTTCATCCTGAGGCACTCCTCAGGTACAGAACTCTCTGTTGCCTGCAAACACGCCTAATTGGGAGGCGGAGGTTTCACCGACCCCAAAACCTGCCCCCGGCCCTCCCGATCTCGCCCACGGGTCTCTCTCCCCGGCGGGAGAAAAGCAAGTCAATAACGACGTCAATCACAAAGGCCACCAACTGCATTGTGTGTTATACACATGCTTTATACGTCCTATACTGGGTTTAAACTGTTTTGGGTTCCAACAAAGACTTTAGAATAAAATACAGGGATGCACAAATGTATTCAAACTGCACTTAATTTTCATACTAATAGATCAAATATTCTCTTTAATGACATCAGTACCTTTAAGCGTGTATTTGTGGATCTAAACCGATGGTATTTCTATTTGTGATCAACTTCAGGTGTTACTGTGGTGGAATAAATGCATTTTTCTCCTACATATACAGTGCAGTCCAAAAGCATTTGGACAGTGACACATTGGATTTGAAACGAAACAGTACTATGAGACTTTCAGCTTTAATTTGAGGGTGTTTACACTCATATCGGGTGAACCGTGTAGCAATTCTGGAGTACAGAACAACACTGAGCCAAAACAGCAGTCCAGAGCCAAATCAACAAAAAAATGTGTCACTGTCCAAATACTTCTGGACTGCACTGTATATGTAGGAGGAAATGCATGTATTCCACCACAGTAACAGACACATTTCTTTTGGATTCTGATGTTAATCACACAACTAAAAATACCATCGGTTTAGATCCACAAATACTGTAATTATTACCGGCGAAGAGATTCCCCTTGCAGCCATCCTGTTCCACCCATTGGTCTAAGTGAGAGGCTGAGGGGCCAGGGTCTCACCTGCTCGTGAGTGATGGGGATGAGCCTCTGCTTTGAGAGTTCCCTCAGCGTGTTCATGTCCGTTCGCATGTCCAGTTTGCAGCCCACGAGGACCACCTTGGCGTTGGGGCAGAACTCCTGGGTCTCACCCTGCCACTGCGGGGACAGACAGACAGTCAGACAGATGGACAGAAGAGGGAAAACAATGAGCGCACAGCTGCACTGACCTCATCTGAGGAACAGTCATACAGTCAAAGGGACTTGTGGAATTAGACAACGCTGACCAAAAAACAAAGATGGTACAGTGGCATGAGTATATCAGCACTATGATTCCGGTCGGTACAATGCTGCATTATCATTTTTACACTAGGGACAGTCTCACTACAGTGCATGTCTGTCTAACATACACACAAAGAAGAATTTTATTGCCAAAAGAAACACTTGCGTTCATTGTATCGTCATTGTATGGACTGGGCTGTCATAGATAATGATGACTATTGAAGAAATAATGAATACTGAGACCCGGCAAGTGCGGTAACAAAAGCCACAGTAGAAAAATATCAAAACATGTGAACTGATATCGCTATTGAACAAGCGGACAAAAAGAAAACCTTATTCGGCCTCTATATGGTTGCTCAAATTGTTCCTTGGTTCAGTCACAAATATTTACATGATTCGTCATTGAGGCGGCATCCAATTCCAACATTCTAAAGTTGTGCGTTAACACTGACTGATACTGAATGGCACTCCTATAATGAAGCTCACTTGATTGACCACATACACTGGCAATTATTTGCATTTTGACCTTCAGGCTAAGGGCCAACTCAACACAGTTTTACAAGTGTCAAGATGCCGTGGAACACACGTAAGAGCTGCTCATGTTCCGTCTTAGAATAACCTTCCCTTGACCTCTCTGCCTTGTCCTGTTGAACATAAATCTGGCTCACAGCCACAGAGAAGACCATACTAAATCCGCTCTTGTCTTCTCTTTTTATTTTTTTTGTTGTCCAGACCCACAATGAAATCAAGACTTTTCATGGTTATTTACCTTCCATGTCATTGACTGTTGTGATAGAATTGTGTTTTTTCTTGTTATGTTGTATACTGTTGTTTTTTTTTGTATCTTTGGATATGTTTGTACATTGCTTGGCTCGAGTTGTAATTCCCCCCGTGGATAATGATCCTATTATAGGATAACCACATGATAATGACAATTTTTGAAGTCTGGAATGAAGTTTTCCGCTCCGTTCAGTTCAAGATCCCCTTCAGTCGTGGGTTTGCAGGGATTGGATTAGGTCGCAGTGATTCGAGTGGAACCTCACACACAACGTGGAGCTTTCCATTGTTTCCTTCGCTGACAGGTCCCTCGACACACATCTACTGTACTTCAGTAAGAAACACACCAACCATCCACCATCACAGGGCCCAAGTGATGAGTGTCAGTCAAGTATGTGACAAGCAGGCAGAGGGATCACCTGTTGGCGCCTCAGGGTCGCTCATCCTGACGCGCTGTCTTAAATAGTCGCACGGCTGGTGTGTCATTCTTGAGGAAGTGCTATAATGAGCCTCAGGAGATTGGTGCAAAAATCCCTTTGGGTCAAACATGGGCTGTCAGTCATCCTAGTCAGAGACATTGCTGTCTCCACTGCCTCTGCTTAGGTAATTGGTTATGTAATAACCCAGAGGCTCCGCCTTCCAGGACCCCCCAGCGAGCAACTCCCATGGTCCAGATTCTCATTACATCAGAGAAGGCGAACTGACACTTGTCTTAGTCTTTCTCCCGTTAGCAAGGACAACAAAGATTACACAAAGAGACAGGATGAGGCTTTAGACAGCCTCCAGTTAAGCAAGCGACCGTGCCTTGCAATCTGACCCGAGAGCAAGGAGTCTCCGCTTTGTTTGACTGAAGTCTCGGCTTCCTCCAGCGGTAAGCCAACACCACAGGCAAACTCCACTACCAGGCCGGGGAGAGCGTGAGGGTGTGGGACCGGTGGAGGAGGGGTGTCACATTGAAAACATGGGAGAAGAAACATTGGAGGTAGCTCACTCTTCACGTTATTTTACTTGCTAAATACGTAGGTGCGAAACGATCTTGTCATACTGAAGCTCAAAGCACTTTTGTAAATTGCTCGAAGAGCATCTGCAAAATGATGTAAATATAACTGTTGCGCAACAGCCTAAGGTTGTCTGTCTGGTTATAAATCTGTGTGATTGGAAACATATGGTGCCAAAAAATTTGAATCTAATTGACATAACATGTTTAGATTCAAATGCACCTTCATTTAAGTTAAGTCTACGACCCACCATTCCTGAAAAACAAAACATTCAAATTTCAACAAAAGTATTCATGTCCCCACAAAGCTTCACTGTGCAGTCACTCATTGTGCATCCAACAATGGTGTTTGGTCCTACTGATCCCGCAACTCAAACCCCACCCCCCCCAGCTCGCTGTGGGGAGCTCCGCCTCCATATCAGCTGATGACCCGTGTGGCAGGAGACGCCATGGGGGTCAAGAGCCTAATTTGGACAGCCAATTGTGAAACAGTAGATGTCCATGCCCAGAGCTGTTGATAGGAGATTAGTGAGCATCAGTCGGGGGTCAGAGTTCACAGAACCTCTCTACTGGCCACAATGAGGAGGTAGGCACTCCCCACTGAGGAGTTCAAGCAGCCTGCAGCTATTTCTGGGGACAAAAAGTCTGGCATGTTGAAGTCAGCTCTGCGAGAAGACTGGCATGAGGAGGAGTCGCTGGGGTTAGATCTACAAAGCTTGCGGAGAGCATAAAAACAGCCCCGCTGACCACTTAACACGTCACCAGTATCACGGAGGGAATTTATTTAACACTTCAAAGTGGGGCTCCACAAAGGAGAGGGGCACATGGCTTCAAGATGTGAGCTACCCGTGAGACTGAGAGGCACAGCGGGCCTGTTTGGTTCTCAGACGGAGGGAGGGGCAATCCCTAGGCAACATTGCTGGAAACTTCCAAAAAAAACGATTTTAATGAACTGGGACCCACAAACACCTGGAGACATAGACCTCACACCCAAAACCAGCAACAGTTTTTCAAACAAATTGCATTTCAGTGACCATTTTGCCTCCGGTGTTTAATTCTTTCTTCTGCCACATACTGCATTAACATCATGTGTTAAAGGAGAAGGCACATCTGTAAGTAGGTTGCTAGTTATCCTTCAAATCCATTGCTTTTCCCATATGCAACCTTTAAATCCAACAGCCTGGGGAAAACAGGGGAAATTGTCATTCTGGCAAGAGTCCTGTCTCCTGTTGATTTAATGTTGATTTCAGTGGCGCGTATTAGCTTATCGTGAGATTACACGGCACGCTCTCGAGCGCCTCGCTGACGGGTACGCGGTTCCTACAGGCGGCTGGTTAGATGTGGCGCACAGAAAGGAGAGGGGGGGGGCGGGGTAAATTGAGAAGGCAACCTGATGAGGGAGCATTGCTGCAGGCTTGTTTTTCCCAAGCCTCCTCCCCCTGTTCTTCACATTCTAAAGCAGGATCAACAGCTCTCCTTTAACCAAGCTAGTGTGCTTAATTTGCCGTCACTAATGCTGTCCCTCCCCTCCGACACCCCTCATTCCTTAGTGTTGCCCCATTCCGTACGAGTTCAAAGGTCAAATATCCCCAAAGCGACTCAAGATTCCAAGAAGCCATTGTAAAAAGAGAGTCACAACTACATAAACGTAATATGTTCTGGTGAAGTCGATCCAGCCAAAATCCATGAAAACTCGAGAGTATTTTGCTCACGGATTACATGCACATTTCCATGCTTGTGGACACATCGTTACACTTAACGCAGTTCAAAACGGAACGGCAAAACAAAGTCAGCCCGTTTAAGTTGAGAATCGAAGATCACTTCAGCATTCGGGTGTGATTACATACTATTTAAAAGCCCAAGTGCGCACTTAACAAACCTACTGAGGAACGTGAATAGTTCAGCGAAGAGAATATTATTATATTCTGAGATGCAAGCACTCGGGAGATAGAAAGAGCATTGATTCTTTTAACCATCTGAATTCATCCAGCTTCTTCTTCGGTCTCAGCGGGGGCCCCAAACACCTTCTGTGGTATTGATCCCCTTACATAATGTGACTGTTAATATATACGCTGAGAAATATTCTGCCAAAACTCCTCATCTTGTTCTCACATGAATAAGATCGCACGCCATTGGGATACACTTCGGGACATACGCCTTTAAATGCCTGGTGGCTAACTGAAAAATCATTATCGCCTAATTAGCATAGAAATATTTACCCCCGGTCTTGCCACAGATGAAATGGAGATTGACATAGTGGAACCAATGCTGAGCCGAGGAATCTTTCCATTGAATGGAACCTGATGCAAAAGGACACGAGGTAACGATTCTCTAAGCGAATATACCCAGAGTACACTGGGCTTCATGCTCTGCAATGGCATCAGCGCAACCCTTATATTCTGTGCACAACTCTTCTACGTTTACTGTTTACTTACATTAATGTATAACTGATTTTGCATAGCGTAACTTAAATACGTAAAAAGGGCACTAAATAACGCCTCAAACGGGCTTGCTCATTCGTTTGAACATTAATGCCGTGGTGTTTTAACAATACTTGGACGGCAGTATCCTTTTATGAGAGACTTTACGCTGTACTTCATGATTTCACCTGGGTTAACCTTTATTGCGCACACTTTTATGTACGGCTTTTTTACGCGCGTCTGGATTTCCGTCAATTTATGCGGCGTGATAACATTTTTACGCGTACATCCCTCTGTGTCTGTCGGCACCAGCGGCCGTACGCTGTCGTAATAAAGCATGTTCGCACACCGCTGATGGATGCCTTCACACATAGACTGCAATGAAAACGGGCAGCAGGCTGATGCCTGTAAGCACTGACGATCAACGCCTTGAACGATGACCCCGGCCGGGCGTGCCGGTACACTTTGATTCGCCGCGAGAGGCGCGTCAGGTGCGCCGAGGGGGGTGACCAGTTGTGACATAATGGCATTTGCATGAATACAGACAAGAGAATCTTTTAAAGAAGTAGTGAGTGTTTGCAAACGTCATTAATGGTGAGTATATTAATTGATATTGGTAATTGGTAATAAATATTGGTAATAAAATGGTGGAATGGGAGCATTAAGTGGTAATACAGTAGTAATAGTCGTAGTGGATGACTGAATAGTGATAATATGTATTAGTATGTCATAAAGGTATGTGATGTTGGTGTAGTCATATAGTCAATAGCCGCAGTAATTAAATGCAGCGCTGAGGGGTGATTGAGAGAACTGGACTGTGTCGTGTCGAAAGCGGACCTTCTTGAGCACGCTGTCCAGTGTCTCAGGGCGGCTGATGTCGAAGCAGATGAGCACAGCGTCTGAGTCCGGGTAGGCCAGCGGCCGCACGTTGTCGTAGTACGAGGAACCTGTGAACACACAGAAACAGACCTTGATCCGTCAGTCTTCCTCTGTCACATACACACAGCTTATATTATTTACATCACTTTATTGCAGAGCTTGTTTGTCTTTGAGACTGTAGAGCCTCCCAGCAGATCCGCATGCACAGCCCTGCTTTGTGCTGCCTCTCTCAGTGCTTGTTGCCATCGTACAAACGGGGCCTGTGGCTCTCGGTGACAGTGGTAACGCATTCCTGGCTGGGACTGAATGTGTGCTGACAATGCCCTTCCCAGCCTCCCCCAGTCACATGACCCCACGGCCCCTTTGTAGTGGCAGTGGGGATTTGCGCACAGCGAGAGCCGTGACCGCAGCGAGCGCTTTTGGGCGTGCGGCGTGCCGTCGAAGCGGACGCACGCGCGCGGGCGCACGTGCTTTTAGCGGTAGTCTGCGCCCCGCAGGACCGCTGACACGTACGGTCACCGAGCAGAGAGAGCAGGCGGAGGCGCGAAGCCACGCTTGCCCTTTCCGCCGTCCAGATGCGCTGGCTCCGTGCCCAGCCCGCTCGGTGCAGATGAGCCCCCACGCTGGGCCCCGAGCGCGGGATGAAAACGACGGCACGCTGGGATAAAGGTCAGGGGAAAAGGCGGCAGCCTTTCTCTTTCTCTCTCTCTTTTTCTCTCTCTCTGCCGTACTCCGAGGTCGATTTTCCCCTCGTCAAACGAGCGGGACTCGTGTCACCGGGGGCCCAGCTGCCAACCACAGCCATTACTCTGCGGCCCCACGTTTTTCAGTCCCAATCCGTTTTAAAGGGCCAATCGGAAACGGCGTATGACGCAGCGGGCTCGTTTTCATCAGGGGCTCCCGTAATGCCTCCATTAAACGGCTCGTAAAAAAAAAGGCCTGCCTCTAATGGCCCAGCCCGCACCTGGGTGCCACTCTCAGCTGCGGCAGCACTTTTCAGTACCACCCTCTGTTCAGCGGGCATCGCCCCGACTTCAATCACTCCGGATAAAAAGCTTTTTTTCCCATGCCCGCGGTTTCTAAAAGGAAACTTCTAGCTTCTTCTGATTGAAAGAGGCAACGACTAGGAGGCAACGCTCAAGGTTTGTTTCAACGAGACAATAAGACAGGCCTGCACGCTCCAGCTTCTAAGCCGACATGAAAGTGGCCGATTCGCACACGCCAAATGCATTTCGTTTTTACTTTGTTTGGGGGGGGTTGAGCATGCATTCCGGTAAAAGGCACTCTCTGAAGTCTTTCCTACTTAAAACAAGTGCAGAAATCAAGCTATTAAAACTTCAATGGAAAAATGCATGGGAAAAAGCCAACTACAGTTAGAAGCAAACGGCGGTCTGAGGCGGCACGGGCTCTGGTTCCGATTCGGGGCTATACGAGACTGCAAGGAGGGGCCTGGGGACTTTCTATTGTGTACTGCTATGAGAACGGTAGAATGGGGCTTGGGCAATCATTCATTTAGACTGCAGACAGGCTATCCTATAGGAGAACAATGCTGGGGACACTGTGCCAGCTCACTATACCACAGCTTTAGTCGGCCTTGTGACACCAGCGTGAATTGGTTTCTGTACGCAATGCCACACTTTTCCTTTGGGACATGGGCATGTATACTGTAATCTTGCGCCTGTGTGTGAGCGTGCGTTCCCAGCGGCCGCTGTGTACTTGTGTACTTGTACTCGTTCGTGCTCGCTTTGAGCTACAAATATTGTACGAAGAGTGAATCGCAAAAGAAAGCGATTATTATTATGTAATAGCCCTAGCATTGATGGGAAATTCCACAAACTCGATGACACCCGGTTAAAACTAATGATTTATACTCGAGCTTCTTGGGAAGGCTAAATCTCCGGCCCAGTCTCCAACCGAAAGGTTAAAGACGTTGACGTGGAGTAAAAACTCTGATGTACCGTATGCAGACCGTGTGCAATGATATGAAATGTCTCGCCCGCGCCCTCACCACAAAGAAAGCAGCCACCCTGAAGCCAGCCCCTTGTGTGGGGCATTAGTTCAGTCACAAGCTTTCTGCTGGCCTAACAGCCCTCCTCCCGACTCCTTTTCCCGTTAAAGGCGACGCCTTGGAGCTTGGATACCGTTCCCCCCCTCTCTACAGGAATGTTTCTAATTGGTCACACATGATGGCAGCGGCTGCCAATGGCGCTCTTTAATATGTATCACAAAGCCGCAGCCCGCGGGTGGAGGGAGACATGGCGAGGGGGGGGGGGGGGGTGTTCCAGCGAAGATTGGGGAGCATTTACACAAAGACAAAGGGGGGAAGGAGAGGACCAATCACTGATGAGGATGTATAAACAGTTATTAAAAGACGTGAGCACGGGAAGAGGAAAACGGAATGACACAGAAAGGCTTTGTAAAAAACGGACTCGAGTGTCTCAATCGGCCGACAACCTTGAAGGACAAACAATGAGTTTAAAAGAAGGAGGGAAATGGAATCACGATCAATTGTCACACTTCCCACAACCTCAGGTGGGCTGAAGGGTCCTTATACATTATACTGCGCAACAAGTCACGAGCAATAGAACAAACCACCGTCTTTGTGAAAATAAGATCATTTGAATTTTTGAGTGTAATGTCATTTCTTTCAATAGAACAACGATGACAAAGATGTAGACCTATTACATTAAAAGCAGGCCTACATTAAACATGTCGACCTATTCTGCGATGGTAAATATTAGTAAAAAATATATTTTTAAAAAGGTCAAAATTGAACGTACATATAAAATTAACTGCTCTCTATTTTGAAGAAGCTTATATATTGCAAGCTTGTAGTATTAGCTGTGATGTTGAAACAAAGGTCAGTTGAATTCTAGAAAGAGAACAGGAGAGAGAATGTAGGACTATCGTTGGATGTCTAAGACTGGCAGACCAGACAGGATAGGAGCCCTCCTAAATAGAGACCAATCACTGAAATTCAAAGGGCAGATGTAAGAAGCATTTACATAATGCATATAAAGTCAGCAGTGGCACTCTGTGATTAATCAAACGGTGCCCCCTTTGGGCAATCTTTTGGATCGTAAGCAATAACAGGGTCGTTTCTGAGGTGGTGTTATGGTAATGCCTCGTGGTTTTTATTGGTCTCCATAGATCCAAGGCTGGAAAACTCATATTTCCAAGGGCTTTCATTATCCTTAATATTTTATAGACATGTGTCAATTAAATTCGGAGGGAAACCTTGAGGCGAGTGACACCAATTACGTAATCAGAACACATCAAATATTATATTTATTACCCTTCTGCCCTCAAGTATTCCTGTTGCCTTACACACGCCTGTAGCAGAGGTATTTAGATTGACAGCTCGGCCATTGTTGATTCGAATAGTCTCTTCCTCAGAAGTCCATACGTTTCGATCTGTGTTTCTGATCAGCGGGCGGCATTTCCATCTCACCAAAAATATGCTCCCCTCCCCCCCACCTACTCTCAGAGAAAATACTCATCCCAAACTTTTCAAGGCGATGAATTTAAATTTAAGGTACAAGAGTACTTCCTGTGCTTCAAGGTTGCTGGAATAACTGCATGGAAAAGCAATCAAAGCCCATAATGGCGAATTTATGGCTTTATTATAGTGCAGCCGGAATGTTAGAGTGGTAAAGTAATGGTTTGTGGTCAAGCACTGGGATGCAATGTTGATGGTGAGAAATGCTTTGTTAGGGAAGACTGTCACTCTCCCACTCTTGACTGATTATCGTTTGTCTACATTATTTGTGTAAGAACAGACTATGCATTTTAGTGTGAGGATGGAGTGTTAAGACTAGAGGTGAATCATATCAGCAGCAAGCTATTCGCACACCATACGATGAAACAGCATTGTGTGACAAACCTTACACCAGATGAAAATTTGGTCTCAACATGATATTTAGGTTTAAAAATGTGTGGAGGCAGAAGGGTGTTGTGGGTAATTTTCCTTTTTTTCCGGCCCCCCAGGGATGCAATAATCTGCTTATCCAATTAGAATTAGATACAAATTTTAAATGAACCCAGAACAAAAAGTCAGATTTGCAATGCTTTCAGAAAGATGGCTTGATTAATTTCAGTCGTTACTGTAGCGATTGGGGACGTATTGCATGCCAGACTTCTGCTTCATCCAGAATTGGAGAAAGAAGCCTATTCACTTTAACTCGTCAGAGTGTCCTTAAGGAAACAGAAGAACCAAAAATGGTCTCGGTCGATGCCTCTGAATGGGAGCTGGCTAATGTGTAACGATGGCGGGGAATCAGCATAAATACACAGCCCAATTAAATGAAGCATGTGCCTCGTTCACCTCGTCCCCAGTGAAATGTATATTTATCTGTTTTCCCTTTTCTCAGGGCTCGTTTTATTTCACGCACCGCCATTTCTCACCCCCCAAAGAGGAGCGAAAACTTTGAGTCGCGTCGGCTGTATCGTAGCAACCTGGAAGACGCAAACGGTTTTCTTTGTGTGGTCCTGAATAGGGGGTAAAGTGATGGGGGAGAGGGAGTAAGGAAGCTAGGAAGCGTGGATCGGGAACGTCTTTGACGTACAATGGGGGAATGAGGGATGAGGTGACCAAGAGGAGGTGAGAGGGAATGGATGGGGGGGGTTCTCACTCCAAGTACCCAAGGCTTTCACTGGAAGCCAAACTGTCCAATTCTCTCCTGAATCGCTGGTGAAGCTTGTTGTTCGGGTTCGTTCCCTGGATCTCAGCTTGGTTAACCCTACCTACCTTGAGGTAATGTCAGCGGGGCAAACACAAAATACACTCCTTTTACACTAGAAAGAACTCCCCTTCTCGTGTTTATAAAAAGAATTATCGGCCTCACGCTGAAAGTGCCCGCTTAACTTTGCGAGCTACTTTCTCTGTTAGTCGAGAACTTTGCTTCGGCTTTATAAACCCCTTCCATCTGACACTTCACTAGAATTCCACACGCAGAAAAACTCGATAGACTCTAAAAGAACAGTGAATTTCAACATGGCATTGTTTTCCCCAAATGCAAGAAAATAGGCACTTGTCTCTATTGCAATGACAGGCTGACGCCACAGTTGATACCACTCAGGAGGCCCTGGGCCTCATGACCCAAACAACTGTATCAATAATACACGTCCCCCTGACTCCTGCTGGGTCATCAATAGCAGACTGACGATTGGTGATGTTGAAGAAGTGGCCATTAAACCCCATTAGGAGCGTCAGTGAGGCGATTATTGATCCGACCACTTTTTCTTTTTTTCTTTTTCTTTTTTTTTTACAATCTTGAGTAATGCAGCCACTCAAGACGAGGCCTTTGAATCAGCTCACGGGGACACTACGTTAGACGGCAGTTGACACCTCTTCTCTTTTACATTGGGATTCAATGCATCAATGCTGTGCTGGCATGACAAGGTTGTACAGTTGGGGATGAGCCAGGGAAATGTGGCTCCACTCCACCGGGGAGATGAGGCCTGTGCTAGAATCTTCTGCGCTGTCATTCCATCTGAGTACCTCACACATTTGATCTGTTTGATGTCTCTCTCTTTATCTATCTTTTTCTCACTCCCTCTCTGCCCTCTGTCACTGTATCTGACTCTCCCTCTCCCCTCTTTCTCCCTGTCAGTCTACAGTTGATTACCAACTTCCTGTAGTTCGATGGTTTCTGGGGCTCTGTTAATGTCTGATATGAAAGTTTCCAAAGGCTACACTTTTAAATTATGCACCTTCCTGGTGAATGAGGGAATTGAGATTCTGATCAAACTTTGTTTCCAGTGCATCTGAACGATGCAGTTTTAATATCAAAAACCCATCGAGACTGCATCTGAACGACGGATTTAATTCCAAATGAAGACTTCAGAATCACTGGGAAAATGTTTTGTATGTAAACCGTGTAACCCGAGTTACCAAGCAATGTACTGTTTTCCATGTGTTCACTAGGGACAGCTAAATGTACCTGAATGCAAATAGGCCCTATCAGCAATGACAGAAAAGCAGCAGAACGAGATATTTCTGTGTTCTTTAGGCAGGTCAAATCACGCGACACGCTAGCTCTCCTGTTCTGCAACCCTGTAGGTGTGGGAGGACGTTAGCCGGGAGTTGCTGAACACCTGTGTTTCCGGGGGCTAATGGTGGCCTCATGACCTTCTTCCGAGCTCACATCCCCCCTGAGATGAATATGAAAGTACCACTGGAGTGATTCTCACTCCATGCTACGGTGTGGAGGACACCCTTGAAATTCCTGATATGTAAATGTCTAAGGAAACAAACGGCTCATGCATACTGTGAATTTTGATGTTGACACAACTGATAAGCATTACGATAATATCCCAGAAGGCAATTCAGTCACAGTCTTCTTCTTGGATATTCAGGTGGACAGCGTACTGTTAATACTTTGGTGAAGCAATTAATCAGGGGTCTGCAGCCATTTTGAGCCTGCCCTGTCTGTGATTGAATCAATCATGCATTTCAGGATACTCATTATGTAGACACTGTCTAGCAGTCAGTCTGATCTCAGTCAGAGAAGAGGCGGAGCTCATAAACAGGCAAGCAAAATGTCAGGCGCTGAATATCGTAAGTACATATGTAAAACCTTCATTCTTACAGGGAACGAGGCCCTCCCTGCGTAATCGCTGTGACAAGTTTCTGTTATGCTTCTGAGCAGGAAAAGAACGATTCCATTAATCCGGGATTTCCCTTTCACCAGGAACGCGATTACGTTTGATCGGATTAGAATTTGCCTTCGAAAACCTAGGTTGTAAATCTCCTCCGTTTCGTTCGAGGTATTTGTAAGACGTGGAAGGAGATATGAACACTGTCCGTGGGAGATATGAACACTGTCCGTGGGAGATATGAACACTGTCCGTGGGAGATATGAACACTGTCCGTGGGAGATATGAACACTGTCCGTGGGAGATATGAACACTGTCCGTGGGAGATATGAACACTGTCCGTGAGAGATATGAACACTGTCCGTGGGAGATATGAACACTGTCCGTGAGAGATATGAACACTGTCCGTGAGAGATATGAACACTGTCCGTGGGAGATATGAACACTGTCCGTGAGAGATATGAACACTGTCCGTGGGAGATATGAACACTGTCCGTGGGAGATATGAACACTGTCCGTGGGAGGAGATATGAACACTGTCCGTGGGAGATATGAACACTGTCCGTGGGAGATATGAACACTGTCCGTGGGAGATATGAACACTGTCCGTGGGAGATATGAACACTGTCCGTGAGAGATATGAACACTGTCCGTGAGAGATATGAACACTGTCCGTGGGAGATATGAACACTGTCCGTGAGAGATATGAACACTGTCCGTGGGAGATATGAACACTGTCCGTGGGAGATATGAACACTGTCCGTGGGAGATATGAACACTGTCCGTGGGAGATATGAACACTGTCCGTGGGAGATATGAACACTGTCCGTGGGAGATATGAACACTGTCCGTGGGAGATATGAACACTGTCCGTGAGAGATATGAACACTGTCCGTGGGAGATATGAACACTGTCCGTGGGAGGAGATATGAACACTGTCCGTGGGAGATATGAACACTGTCCGTGGGAGATATGAACACTGTCCGTGGGAGATATGAACACTGTCCGTGGGAGATATGAACACTGTCCGTGGGAGATATGAACACTGTCCGTGGGAGATATGAACACTGTCCGTGGGAGATATGAACACTGTCCGTGGGAGATATGAACACTGTCCGTGGGAGATATGAACACTGTCCGTGGGAGATATGAACACTGTCCGTGGGAGGAGATATGAACACTGTCCGTGGGAGATATGAACACTGTCCGTGGGAGATATGAACACTGTCCGTGAGAGATATGAACACTGTCCGTGAGAGATATGAACACTGTCCGTGGGAGATATGAACACTGTCCGTGGGAGATATGAACACTGTCCGTGGGAGGAGATATGAACACTGTCCGTGGGAGATATGAACACTGTCCGTGGGAGATATGAACACTGTCCGTGAGAGATATGAACACTGTCCGTGAGAGATATGAACACTGTCCGTGGGAGATATGAACACTGTCCGTGGGAGATATGAACACTGTCCGTGGGAGATATGAACACTGTCCGTGGGAGATATGAACACTGTCCGTGGGAGATATGAACACTGTCCGTGGGAGATATGAACACTGTCCGTGGGAGATATGAACACTGTCCGTGGGAGATATGAACACTGTCCGTGGGAGATATGAACACTGTCCGTGAGAGACAAAGGGGCCAGCTTCAGGGGCTGTGGTCTAATTCTCAGATCAACGAGATGTGATTAACATACTGTAATGGATTCTGCTCTAAAGAGCCGCCCTTTAACGATAAAAGCTTTCTAATACCGCATTCAATCCTCTTCCCTTTTTTATGTGTAAAGCGGCATGCATAAAATCATTTCATTTCATTGCTTTTTTCAAAAAATGTTTTGACATTTTTTTATGCTCGGAATAAAACAATGAGGGAATTCTTTTTGGGCATTGTAATAATCTTATAAAGGGCTTTGACGGGCCTCTCCGCCGTTTGATTGATATTCAGGGCACACAGCCGGCTGGAAACAGCAAAAGGGTGCTGAAGTCAGGATATGTGGTGGGCACGGGAGAGGGGCAGAGCTCCCCTTTATCAGCACTTCTCCCCTCTGAGAGGCGCTCGACGGTGCTGCAATGCAGGCACAACTTTCAGAAAGTTCCCTTTGCGACGTTCGGTCACCGGAGTTCCCTTTGCGACGTTCGGTCCCTGCCAAGGCGCAGGTCCGGGACGTGCGCGCGGCCCTCCAGGAGCCGCTGTGATTAATGACAGGAGGGCCAGACTGGCACCTTGCAAGGTTCCTTTCGCGGCTGTTTTTCCTGTCATGTGGAAGCACTGCGTTCTGTCCGATGGGCGTGCGCCTTTTATTTCCGGAGGCCGTTCTATCCGCTTTTCCAGCTGAATGATTTGTGCTCAGGTTGCAGCTTTAGATGCTGGGCTCTCACACCAGTTTCAGTTCTCTTCAGTACCACAGAGTGTCGACTACCACAGGTAATGCAGTGTGGTATAATGGTTAAGGAACTGGGTTTGTAACCGAAAGGTTGCAGGTTCGATTCCCAGGTCGGACGCTGCCGTTGTACCCTTGAGCAAGGTACTTCACCTGCATTGCTTCAGTATATATCCAGCTGTATTAATGGATACTATGTATAAATGCTAAATAAATGCTGTGTAAGTCGCTCTGGATAAGAGCGTCTGCTAAATGCCTATAATGTAATGTATAATGTAATGCAGTTTCTTACACACGTATACAGCCACATACAGTATAAACTGTCATAAAAAGGCCGTAATCTGATCTCACTGGAAGAAACAGCTGAGAGAGAGCACTTCAGAAAACAGTTTGTTTTTTACTCTTACCAACATGTACTCTTGGTGTACATGTTCATTTTTGTGGGTCTTCAAACCCTGTTCTGCCTTCTTCTCTGTAGTATGCCCGTCCACTGCAGACACGTCATCTTAAATTTCTCTGGATTCTGTCCTTTGCCTACAGTAAATATCAGAGTTGAAGATCGCCTCATCTGCCCTTTAAGCTATTACAGTCGTCATGGTTACAAGCTTCCATTTATTTGCTATTGACACTTTTTAGACAGATATCGACACATGAGGTGAGCATAAGCTATTTATAAACTAATCCCCCCCAATTTCAGATCGTTCACATCTTTGCCGAACATAAAGGGGGATCCCTGTCAGACTGGAAAAATCCCCTGTGTCACCTTTTTTAGAGCGCATCAGTTCACTCAGCTAAACGAAAATGAACCGTAAAAAGCCTTGGATTTTATAGAAAAATTGAAAGTCCTTTTCTTTTACCTGAGCTTTACGCACCATATAGGCTACTCTATATGAAAGCGCCTGCGTAATAACGACACAATGCCTGCATACAATCTTCATAACACCTTCATATCGCTAACATTAGCTTTTATAAACTACATACATGTATATCAACTGACGTAGACTGTCCTGTAGGTGTGCTATGATGTCATCAATCATAAATGACATTACTCCTGACATACCAAATAAAGATTTTATGTTATGACATTATGTATGCCATACAATATCAATGGTGACCAAGCGCACCATATTGCACAACATTATCCTACTGCTATATACTGTAAAGAGTACAGTGTGCACAGTACAGGATGCTAAATAAACTGCAATATAGTACATTTTACTCTGATAGAGTATAATTTATCCAAGGATTTTATAGTCCTTGGACTATAAAACATTTTACCATGTATTTGCAAATAATTTGATATGTGCTCATATATTGTGAATTCTTGCAATATCTTCATATATTATTATTATTAGTATTATATATTATTATATATAATTCAAATATATTTTAAGTATATTCCAATTCTATAAGGGTATGTTGGCTGGCATACATTTCCATAAATGTTGTTGTGCTTTTTTAGACTTTGGAAATAAGAAAAGAATCACTGCACGCCAGTAAGTGCATTGTGAAAGGGGCTTTCGGTACCACCAGTCCTTCGTCCCCACAGGGAAGGGAACCGTGGGGAGGAGACGGTGAGGTCACCATTTGGCAGGCGGGTCCTGCATTATTAATGAGGGGAAGCATCTGGACCAGTCAGCTGTGACAGGAGAGGGCGACCGGGCAGCAGGATTTTGGGCCTTCCCCCGGTGCTCTTTGAGCGCCCCTCCCCGCCACCAGGGTCTCCGGGGTTGGGTTTCGGCACGAGCCTCTGGAATAAGGGCTGTCTGTAAAGTGCGGGGAACATAGATTTTTGGCGTCCCTGGTGTTTGGGGCGATATCGGCTCGGAGGGTGGCGCAGTATGAAGGGAGAGAACAAGCATCTGCTCGTCTCATCCACTTACACCGTGCAGACGGTGCCCTTTAAAATGCTTTTATCTCCGTACTCAAGCCAAACAGCACTACCACGGCCTCCCATTCCCCCTCAGCGCATCGGCTGCCCAAAGGAGTAGAACCAGTAATGGATCCAGGTTCCACTTACTGAGAGTGTCTCGGCATGCTTTTAAAGGGAAAATAAATAATATGTGATCCGGTTCATAGATGGCCTCGTGAATAAGTGATGACGATAGTAAGACTTGGATGGAGATGAGCGGGGCACCCCTAGAGGAATGGTCTGGCCGCGCCCCCAGTCGCTGGGCTGGGTATCGCCGTGGCGGCTGTATTAACTGCACGAGGGCTCAAATCGCAGGAGCGTGTGAGTGCCGAGATCAGACCCGCTGCCAAGTCGTTTCGAGCAGGAAGTTGCCCGGGGGCAGAGGCATCGCACAGGGTTCCTGGTTTGCGATGACTGACGCCTGATTCTAAGAGCTGGTTAGGCAGGCCCAGGCCAAGTTAAACTGTTATGCTCTTTGTTTTGGTCTGATTTTGTATCGCCCATATTTGGGAGCCAGAGGTGCGGCGTGGGAACCGTAACCAGACTTCACTGAGAAATGTGTTTATCAAAAAGGTGAGGACCACGTCATTTCAAAACCTGCACGATGAGTCTATAGATAGACTCAAAAGCTTCCTGTAGTCAATACAGTCTATCCGATTAGCTGTCACAGAGATATGCCCTTTAGGAAGCTTATACATTTCTCTATATCCGGCTCAATAACTTATGGCAGGTTTGCATTTCATAAAATCATCATGTTCAGAGCTGAAAGTGAGCTTTATTCACAATGAAACATTAGACGGCACTCCGTGGTCTAGACTGATATAGTCTAGCATATATAGGGCAGCATTCAATCTGCATTCTAGGTCAAGACTGCATTACATTTAACCATGAAGCTCTCCTCTCCTCCTGTGTAAACATACATGGTATGGATTCTCACTCAGATTTAACTCAATACCTCTCCCCGAAGTTTGGTCACAAAGCTCTGTATCAATTATCCAGTGAGCTGACTACAGGAAATGGAGCACAGATTCTACAGTTTCTCTTTCTGAGTGACACTAGGGCCATCGGCTCATATACCAGCCCCAAAGTACAGTTTCCATAAAGCGGGGGCAGATGATTCGGGAGGGGGCGCTTATTACTGCCGTGAAATATTGTTTCCCGGCTTAAACCACCTTCTCCACCATCTAATCAACCCCATCATTTCTTACCCGCCCCCCACCCACCCCCCCAGCTGAGAAAACAGTCCCAGCTGCTGGGTTGCCCAGGCTCTTTGTGTGTCTCCTCGCTCTCCTCCCCCGTTCCCTCTGCTCTCCCTCCTTCCCCCTTTTCTGGTCAGCTGAGATGGCAATAGAGGGGGTCAGTGGGTCAGGGCTGCTGGGATTCCCATGGAAGGTAATGTATTTACAAGGCGAAGGGGGGACTCTCCCTCTGTTCAATTCAAGTCTTGTGTCTTCCCAGTAACCGTGCGAGTGTGTCACTCAGAGAACAATGGCCGCCGCATTGGGTCTGCCCTGACTCCCTAATAGGCCTGTTTGAGCATTCCCCTAAACAAAGCAGGGGATCTAAACGCCCCCAACCTGAAGACTGACGCCCTGGCCTGAGATTAAAGGAACTTCATCATAGGACGCATCTAACGGGACGCTGCTATGTTGTTACAATACACCCCTGTGGAGAAACATTCTAAATAAACACACCAATATAAAATACAGACATGTTTATCCCACCAGATGTAATGAGGCAGATCATAGGTTGTATGGGGAGACATCTATAACAAAGCGTGCACTCTCATACATGTAAATTATTGCTCCCTCTAAGGAAATGACTTGGAGTAAGTACTGGTTGATGAGTGATAAAGTCAATAAACTCTGTATATTATATACTGCAGTAGATTAGGGTCAATACCCCCAACATGTGGCTTGCAATCAGTCAGGTTGGTTAAACGGCGCTGTAGAGATGGGGGTGCAGGCCAAGCATGGCGAACCCCATTAAACAGAGAAAGTAAACACAGAGAGGTGGCTGTAATTTCCATAAAGGGCTCTCTCTGCATTAAGTGAAGGAAGGGAACCAGCTATATGGGGCATCTTGTGAACACAAATCTCACCAGAAGATTAGGCATCTGCTGTTATTGTCAGTGCTCTACTAACTTAGTAAGTTTTCTGCTTGTACTCCTGTCTACGGAAAAGTCATTTATTTTCAAATATAAAAACAAAAAATAAGGAATATATTAAGTCGATGTTAAATATTTTATCGAACATTATTTCCTTTGAATATAAAAACATGCAAATGACACAAACGTACAATTGCATTTACGAAAGCAATTTCATTAAAAAGTAAATTGTTCACATTAGCACGTCCTGCACTACTATTTCATGAAGGCACTGAACTGTCAGTCTGTCTTGAATGTCCGTACAGACGGGGACACGTCAATTTCTCCTCACTGTCATCCACACGAGCGCAATGAACGCGTGCATAGTATACAATGCATGAAGTGATAGCGTGCCGAGTCTCACATGACTATCAGGAAGTACGGCCCAATGACAAGGGTATGAGACATCAGGTGAAATACAGAAATATCCAAAAGCGTGGATATGACAGTGATATGATATGAATACAGGCGCTTCTAAGGGAAGGGGAGAGGAGGAAAGATGGCACTGGTGTTCTGGTAATCTGGTGTCGCGCTCATTAGAGGAACCAGGAGAGGTGTGCGCGAATCATGACCTTGCAGAGGCGAGTTGGTGGGGGGCTGTGGTCGTTAACCCACTGGTCACGGAATGAGGAGGAGGGACCGCGCGTTACAGCGCGTGTTCCTGTCAGTGCAGACCGCGTCTCGCGCGGCTCAGACACCCGTAACCGCCCCGCTGTCTGCAACGCCGGCTCCCCAACTCTTATCGGAGCGAGTCCCATCCGCTATTACGGATACGCTGTGCCGTGAGGAGGGGCCCGGGACACATTGAGCGGAGAGACGAAAGAGCTCGTGGGAGGGAAAGTCCAGAGCCACAGATCACGGAGCATTTTAATGATAACCCTCGCTTCAAAATCTCTCTGTAGCACTCCCATAGAGAAAATAACAACAGTATGTTTGTGTATATGGTGCCCTGAAATGGGGGGATCTGTGTATAAAAAGTGCTGCAATTTCTACATGGTGAAAGCAAAATGTATAAAAATACCCTTCATAAAAGCTGAGACTGCACTTTAACCACATGTGAATTGTTTGATTGCAAACAGAGTACAGAGCCAAATCAAGAAAAAAAATATGTTTTTGTCTCAAACATTATGGAGGGCACTGTGTGTGTGTGTGTGTGTGTATATATATATATATATATATATATATATATATATATGGGTGATTCTTCAATTAAGGGAGTTTTTCTGTCCCCAGGGTAGATTTTCAAGAAAAAATATTTTTTTATAAAAAACAATTATTGTATTTGTTAGGGTTAGGTTGTAGTAGCTATGAAAAAAATAATTGTGTCTCAATGATGACATTTTAATACTTTTTCGATGTGTTGAAAATTCAAATGTGCCAGAATTTCACTGTTTTGGGCTTGTCCCCAACCCAGACTTTTTGACATCCTCTCTATAATAAAGTAATAAAAAGTGTTAAATTCAGTAAAACTTTACTTTGCATTTCCTCATAACAACTTAAAATACATTTTTCAAATTCATATAGTTTATATTTGTTCAATTTGCAATTTTTTTATAGTTAAATATTGCTGTCCCTTATACATCTGTCATTACCATCACGCCCAACATTTTAGAGAGCAATAAAGTTTTTACAAACAGTTACTTACATTGTTGCATGCAAATTAGATGTACCAGAGGAACATTCAGAGACATGAGGCAGAAGCCTGATTTTTTGATGCCCACATATGTAAGTAATTTGAAGTTTTATACATCCTGATCTGAGAGTATGTTTATTAGGCGTCATTACCAAACAAGTTACTATTTGAGTATTTTAATTCAGTAATAGTAAATTTCACTTTATTTACATATATTCAGAGTACATTGTATGCTAGCTAACCAGTTAGCTCAGCAAGTCCAAAACCTAGCTAACTTTTCCCTCCAAAACTGAAAATTGTCATTGCCATCACGTGTCATTTTGTATTAAAATCAGTGTTTTGTTTTTGTGATGGTAATGACATTTTGCTGTGAGAACTTTGAAAAAAGCATCATAATATCAAAATTAATGAAGTACAATCAAAGCTATGCTAAGATCTTTGTTCCAGACCAATTAATAAACATTTTGAAATAGAAAAAACAGAGTTTAAAGAATATGATTTTTTTTAAATTCCAAAAGTCAAAAGTGCCCCGAATTGAAGAATCACCCATATACACTTGAGAGATCTCACAGGTTGTGACAGGATGTGTTTGAAAAACTATTTTCCAGAACAGACACAGCCCTGAATGAGCAGAGGAATAGGAAGAGACACACACAACTCTCTGGCTCAGGCTTTCTACCTTGCAGGTCCTCTATTCATGGGGACGTCCTCACAACTCTGCATGGCGTCAGGGAGGTCATTAAAGCGTGGGATTACAAGAGTCCCAGTATGCTCCACAGCCCTGGGTTAAAGCGGTTTCCCAGAGCCCAGCATAGCCAGTCCCAGCCCTGTAGGTCACGCTGCAGCTTCCCCACTGGGCCATGCTAACCTGTCCCCTGGGCCTTGGAGTCCCACTAACTGCCAGCACAGCCATCCCTCATCTGCTACCAAGGGGGATTGGAGCCAGCAGGGTCACTCTCCCACTGAGACTCACAGCACAGAAACACGAGCTTGCACTTCCGTATAGCATACTGCTACTGATGTGCCGGAGATAAGGGCTACCCGCAAAACATTCCTCGTTTGGGAGGCGGGGAAATAAATACAGTAAAAAAACAGACAGTGACACACACCAAAATAAGTGTGAATAACATTTGAGTAAATCCAGAATGTTTGCAGGCAAATTAGATCCTGGGATTAGCAGGCGTTCCCATCTGAGAGGTTTGGTTGGCTTGTGGTGCCCTTAGTCCAGGCAAAGGGAAGCTGAGAGGTCAATGTGGAGGAGATGAGTTGGCTTGTTTTCAGTGCTTTGCCTTTATTAACCCCCCAAGGCAGCCGCAAAGGCTGGCGGATGAGGAACGCACAAGAGGCCTTTAAAGCCTTCCGGCTCAAAAACCACCAGGCTGTCCACACTCGCAGTGCGGCGGACACTGAAAGCAGGGCATTTCAAAAGCGCTGCCAACAGATTGACTGAACGATTGACTGGAAGATGGTATCAGTTCAGCTACCGCGCTTCAAAGGTGACTGGTTTCATAGCGACAACTGTAAACACCTCCAGGTTTGACACCGGAGGACAAAACAGTGAACCATAAATGACAGTCACGTAGCACAGCAACCAGCAAGAGCGAACATTTTTCTGATTCTTAGTGCTGTGACAGGTGATGCCGCGAGGGAAACGCACGCTGCAGGTGTCTACTGTGACGGCTTCACCGTTTTGTTATCGGCCGTTACGATTTCTTTTTACGGAACAGCTCGAGTGTGAACTTTCTGAGTGCAAATTATTCCGGGAAAAAAAAAAGATGTGTTTATCTCACACGGCACGGCTATTCACAGAGAAGTGATGACACAAAAGCATGAAAATGCATTGATGAAAATGTTGGGACAAACAAACAGACAATCAGCACACGGTAAGTACTTATTAAGAGCCTGTTCCCCCCCCAAATCGGCACCGGGAATCTTGTCTGCCGGCACAGTGTGAGATCCACTTTCATCTACCTGACATCCTGAAAAGCCAGCACGAGAAGGTTCTCGGTTTGCATTTCATCTGTGAGCTGTTTACCGCAACAGTCATCTTACAACTGAAGCTAAACAGCTGAAGAGACAGAAGCCAGATACGGAATGTGCTCACTTTTCCAACGCGTTGAACGTACAACACTAAGGTCTGCGGTGGTTAACCAGATAAGAGCGTGCGTGGCGCTAAGAACGATGTTCGATAGGTATTCAAACCATGCTGATGACGCAGGCTTGTCGCAACATGTCAGAATTTTTATACGCCAATCCTGTATGCATATCGTGTGAACACTCACAGCAAATTAGGGAGAACAATACATCATTTTTTATTTTTTATAAGTTGCCCGACTGGATTTGAAAGAAAACTATGCAGAGGCAAAGCATAGCTTAATACAGCAGTGCACCAAAGGCCCGTGAAAAGATTGACTGGAAAAATGTACCTTGATACGCTGCTTCTTGCTATTTATTAAATAGGTCTGGTCTTCCAGCCTGGCAAGTGAGACAGCATTAAAAACTTAAAATTAAACTACATTTGAAAACGAATTGGGAAAATGCAGTATTTGGACTGTCGGAATGGCCATCTCTCTCAGGCAGCGCATGAGCGGGAGAAGGTTCTGTGCTTTGGCGAGCCTTTTTCCCACGGCAAAACAGTTCTCATGGGAAAAGCAGAAGGAGACGATTTACTTTGAGTCCTGCATCACTGTGTCGGTTGGACATATACACAGACTGACCGTCTATATCCGTGCCCCCAAAAGCACCAACTGCGCTCGCTGATTGGCCCGCGCAAGCAATGAATGTCATTGTCAGTGTTAATACGTCCAATCCCTGCTCAAAGGGACGGAAACTGTGACGGGCTCTCTTGGGAGAAACCCACAGTGTTTTTCTCTCCTTGTCATTCTTATCATTTTCTTTTCCTTGTCACACTTTCAACAGACGCATTCATGCACACACAAGCACACACACACACACACATATATATACACACACACACACACACACACAGTTTATTCTTCCTATTACAAGTGAGACTTTTTCTGTTGCCATCTACCCCTCAATCAATAAGACTGATTAATGAACCTCCAGTCACCATGCTAAACAATGGGCCCTGTAACCTTTCCAATGCTAATGCACATCCTGGGGACCAAATGGCAGGCACAGGTGTGAATTAGCCCTCCTGGGTGACTGCTTCCCTTTGTCTGTAAATCAAATCAACCTCAAAGGACAATGAGGGAGACGTATTAAAGTTCACTAACAATGCACCTTAATTGCCCTTTGTTTGCTGGTCTTAGTTAATTAGCTCATTATATGTTAGGGGGAGAACTCACGCTCGTGGTAATAGCTACAGCGAAGTGTTAACATACAATTAGCACACTGGACCATCTGTCCTTGAGGGACGTGGAGTGAGGAGGTAGACTGAGACGCAGTGCGAGATGCGTCAGAACGGTCAGCCCCGGGTTTCAGTTTGGCGATAACGGGGTCCACGGGCCCTGGTACTGTGGATTTGCTCAGTCGAGGAAGCTGAGGATGCAAATGTTTCCAAAGCAATTATCACCGCAGGGCCAGATCCTGCCGTGGCAGCCGGAGTGGGGCAATCGCATGGCCTCTGGCAAAACTGCTGCCAGCGCTCACGAGAGACTAGGGGTAGAAAGGGAGACGGCGGAGACACTGAGAAAGACGGAGAGGGCGAGAGCGGAAAGGAAAGCGCGCGTCTCGTTTTTGTGCGTTTTCGCGAGTTCAACCGCGCCTGAAAACCTATGCGTGTGCATATGTGCGTGATATCTGTGAATGTGTGTGGGCTCCTTTAAAGGGCTTACAGCAGATTAGCAGAAGAAATATTTTTGTGAAAACACAGTCAGCATTGAGCCCAAGGCTGATAGAATGACATCATTTTGAAGTGCGGGGGAGGGGTAATCTTGCTAAAGAAAGGCTAATCACTGGCTTGTTATCAGAGTTTGTTAGTAATGAGAAAATGAGCAGCACCATAGAGCTATCAGTCCCCCAAAGTATTCAAAGCAAGCCAAGCTCAGACTTTTACAGTGCTCACTTTCAGTAGCCAGGAAATTACTGACACGGAACTGGGAGGTTTGCTTTCAGGGTCACAGAGCAATCTGTCACATTTAAAAGCCACCAGAAACCTAAAAGACAGCACGTAAAAAAAAAAAAAAGTAAGTTCTAAAGTTTAATGTTTTTTATTGACAAAGCACATTTTATTTGGGGAATGGTACATTAACCTAAATTCGAATATCTCTAAAATTAGATGATCCTGTTCTAAAATGACAAGACTTGAACTTCAAAAACTTGCAGTCATTAAAGAGTATCAATACTGGTGATCAGTGCCATCTCAAGGAGAACCCAGCCTAGGCGTAAGCTTAAGATACAATCTAGGGGAGGGTATTATTCATAATACAGACCTGCCCTGTATTATCTTTCCTCTCAATCCCTATCTGTCCTTGCTACAATCATGTATGCCATCCTCTGATAAAGCAGCATTGGGTTAACCGATCGCTCCCCGCCTTACGCCTTCCAAACAAGTTCAGCGTCTGATTGTGCAAGAACAGTTTCTGCCATCTAGTTTATAGGAGGAAAAACATGGACAGCAACATAGCAGACAGTAGTTATTCAGCACAGAAGCTGAGGCCACTGTATAATATAAAGAAAGCGGGGTCACCTCGCCACGATACGCATGGACTGATTTAGTCATTCTGGCCCAGGCCCCTTTGCAGTTGCCCGGGCTCCAGAGCCTGGGAACGTCCACATACTGCGCAATGAGGAATGCAAACAAAGGCGGCCGTTGGGAATGACTGGCACCGAGGTTTTCAGCAAAAATAACAATCATAAGGCGACCGCCGAAAGCGAAACGTCAGCCCGACTTACAGGTCTGCTCTGAAGCGGGCAAGGCCAAAGCCACTGTAGCTGAAGGAGGAAGTATATTAATAAAGGCTGTCTATTTCTACAAGGTTACATAAAAAGCCAAATGCAAAACCACTTTGCACAAGATACAGGTTTAATATATAATTATAAATAATTCATACAAATTCATGTCTGCACCATGTAGGCCTTTTAAATTCTGCTCCCTGTAACCTTACATATATCAATCCACTTGAAAATACATTCATGCTCTTGATTTGTGCAAAGCATCAACCCTCTCACACGGAGACACGCTGGGACGTTACCATCTGGTCTACTTCATTATTTCTAGGTCTGCGCGCGCTTTGACAGCAGCGTGTACTGTTTTCACATGTACGCCATTGAGAGAACCCGCTTCAGAAATAAAGGATTCCTTACCTGACGTATCCCACATGTTCAGCTCAATCCGCTGTTTATCGATCTCAAAACTAGCTGTGTAGTTCTCGAAGACCGTGGGAACATAATTCTGAAATGAGACATAAAAGGGCAATCTGTTATATAACGTAAATGAGTTACAAATGTTTGTAGAACAAAAAGCATGTTTCACCTGCACAATTCACGAATCAATACTTGTAGCTGACAAAACATGTTTAAAAAAACGTTTCTACATGGCGTTATTTTAAATAAGTCTTATGTAGCCTACACATTTTTATTTGAACATGTTTCACAATTGTAACAGTGCATTAACATGTTGATTTACTGATTGCGAAGTGACGTTTTTTAGGCCACGAGAAAAGTCGGACTTTATTTCAACAGGGGAAGGATTTGTTGCGCTGATATTTTTTTGACCTTTACCTGCATCAGTAATTCCCCTGTCTTACTTAAAATTGATTCGTATTCGGAGGCAGAAGAGGTATTCAAGGTAAAACATTACATGAGATTGCAAACCTACACTACCGGAATTATTTTTTGGATAGGCTTTTTTCGGGAGGGGATCAAACGTAGAGTGAGAGTACCCCCATTCATGTGAATAATTTAAGTATAGTAGGTGCATTATTGTACGAGACAATAGTCATTATAACGGTGCATGTGTTTTCAATATGATTAAAATGTATTAAATTGGAATAAGTAATTTATTAATGAAAGCCATTCAATGGACATTTTTGGTGGATTAAAAAGCATAGGCTACACATTACCAGGTAGGGTACCTACACTCTTCTTCACGTTGCGTGTGGCTGCGGCGTATAGTAGGCTACTGCGCAGAATACCTCATAGCCTTAGAACACATACACTTGCACTCACGCACGAGTAAAAATGTCCAGCGAAAGATAACGTATATCAGCCTGTAAACTTCGGACAAGCTTGTTATTGAGACTCAAGACGGCCGACCAAAAAGACTAATTGTAGGGTTGTTATTTATGGTCATTCTCACTTCAACCTAGAGCACACCTCGGCTTATAAACTTGCGGTATTCACGTAGACCATCACTCAAAGTGGATCATTACTAACTTGACAGTTTTCAGTGTGTGGTCACTTATTATTACCATTGTTCGTGTAAATATAAGATTAATACAATTTGATTAATTCTGTGATATAAATCATCCAGATTTCAGTAATTTACCTCTGGGTATGAATCCTTCGCAAATACATGTAACAGTGCTGTTTTACCACACTGCGTGTCTCCGACCACCACGATCTTGCAGCGGCTGCCTTTACTCTCCATAGTGCTCCGTCAGTGTCTCGTCTTAACGTGACACGGTGTCTTCATTTACACTCCGATAGGGATGAGGTACAAAGGAAATATTGAATCCCAAAAAAGTGCACACCGGCTGCGGCTCTCTCTATCCTCTGCTCCGTACCACTTTATTTCTTCCTTATCTCTACTCCTCGCTTTCTCTCCAGTTGTCCACCCGTCTCCGGTTCCCACGGTGACACTATGCACTGAGCGGCTGCATCATCGCGTCCTGTGCCTACTGCTTGATTTTCTGAAAACTCAAGTTTTTTTTCTCTCTTTTGGCGCCGCCCAGCAGCCACTACCACCCAATGAAAAGGCTTCTTTGTGCTGCTCTTGTATTTATCTATTTATGTATGTACGTACATGCATTTCTGTGTAGGCTAGGCTACGCATGCTTATAAACAACACCTAAACGTTAAGTTTGGAAGGCATTAATGAACACTTCGCTGCTTGTAGGCTATAGATCTTTGGGAGCAAATGTCCTAAATTAATTTAAAGTATAGACAACTTTTACAGACGAAAAGTATGACAAAGGAATTTTTGAATAAGTAGGCTATAATCAATGGCATTATTCCGATTGTGGTCGTTATGGTATAGGCTACTTGTAACCGATTATTAGTTAACATTGAAGTAAATTAATAACCATGTTATTGCAGGTTTTGGTAAACGATGCTACACTCAGACCGTAATATTTGTCTTGGTGATTATTATACGCACAAACTGTATTTTTATCAATCCATTAGGCTATAGCATGTAAAATATGCCATAAACTTCCAGCACTTCAATAAACATTATTGTATTTTTAGTTTAGATTACATAGTTATGTTGTTACCATTGATTGGTTTTGATTAGTAACTTTTTAATTTGAATTTTATTTGACTAATACATTAAATTCTTCCCCCTGTGTTTGCTTATAAAATACTTAATATTTTACATAACCATGTATTTCAAGTATCATGAACACGATAATTAATTGTAAGGTATACATACACTCCAATGTTTTGTTTCTTTAGAGAAAGATGGTGCCCTTTAAAGGCGGTATATTAATGCAATTGACTGATTATACAACTTGATGACTGTGAGTAGTTCCTTGTATGAAATGGAGTGAGGAATGAAATGGAACGCAAATTTAATACCAATTGTTTAGGCGGGCAACACACGATAATTCCATTTTATGCGAAATTGCGCTGAATTGAAAGTAGCGTACTGTCGCCATCTAGAGCCGTAAGGATGACGGTAGCAAATCTGTTGGAGGATGGGGTAAATTGACTTCTGTTTCGCTTCAGCAAAATCACGTTTATGTCTGTTGAAATCAGGATAAGCAATGTTATTGTAGGCCGACTTCGAAAGGCTGTACAATAAATGCTATTTTAAAATCAAATCAAATCAATATTTATTTATATAGCGCATTTCAAAACTAGTTGTCACAATGCGCTTCACAGAAAAACCCAGCCTAAACCCCCACAAGAGCAAGCCAGAGGCAACAATGGCAAGGAAAAACTCCCTGGTGTAACCAGGAAGAAACCTTGAGAGGAACCATGACTCAAGGGGGGAACCCATCCTCCTCTGGTCGGCTCAGGGTGTAGATCTTAATGACCAGCATGGTCAAAACTGCCAATGTCCATGATAATAGAATTTGCAGCAACTAGATGACAGTCCAGATGTGGCGGCAATGATGGTGGGGAACCGGGTGCCGATGGCGGAGCAGCTGGCAGCGGTGGTGAAGAGGGAGGGGCAAGCGGCAACGGACAGGAAGCTGGACAGCAACTCTCGAGATGCGGGGCATGAGCCCAGCCGGCAGAAAGTGTAATACGGCAGCACGAAGACCAACTGGAGGGGGGGGGTTGGACAAGTACCCCCGCCAGGAGTAATTTATGGCTGCATAGCTATGAAGACAGAGTTTGAGAACCCATCATGAGAGAGTAAACAATCCTACCCACCTATTAAGAGCCAGCCCAGAAAGATGGGTTCACAGCTGTTGACAGGTGACAGTAAGGAAAGGATGTCACTCTGCATTACTCTACGACTAAAGGCTTCTCTGGTCCTGTCTCCGGACTACAACTCGTTATAAGCCTGATCGTGAAGGTACGTTTTTAATCTAGACTTAAATATTGAAACTGTGTCTGATTCCCTTATACATTTTGGCAGGGTGTTCCACAGTAGTGGCACTCTGTAGGAGAAAGCTCTACCACCTGTCAAGTTTTTAGATATTCTAGGGACTACTAAGAAGCCTGCGTCTTGGGAATGAAGGGATCTTTTCAGTTTATATGGTAAAAGCAGATTACATATATACACTGGTGAAAGTCCATTTAAAGCTTTAAAGGTCAGAAGCAAAACCTTAAAGTCTATCCTATACTTAATTGGTAGCCAATGAAGTGATGCTAGTACTGGAGTTATATGCCCATATTTCTTAGTTCTAGTTAAAATGTGTGTGGCTGCATTCTGCACAAGCTGGAGATTATTTAGCAAGGACTTAGGTCAGCCAGATAGCAGAGCATTTCAGTAATTTTGCCTTGACGTAATAAAAGCATGGATCAGTTTCTCTGCGTCCCCTTCTGATAGGAAATGCCTAATTTTAGCTATGTTTCTTAATTGAAAGAAAGCTACTCTAGATATGTTTTTTTATGTGCACGCTAAAGGTTAAAGGTTAACACCTAGGTCTTTCACAGCTGAATTTGGAACAACTAAACAACCATCAAAATTTAAAGTATATGTACACAATTTCTCCCTTTGTTGTTTTGGACCTAAAACCAACATTTCGGTTTTCTCTGAGTTTAGGAGCAGGACATTGGAGAGCATCCAAGCTCTAATATCTGCAATACAAGCCTTGAGAAAGTGGTAGTGCCTCGCCGGGTTTCATGGAAATCTGAGTATCGTCCGCATAGCAGTGAAAATCTACCCCATGTGCCCGAATAATATCACCCAGGGGCAGCCTATGCACTGATCCTTGTGGAATACCATATTTCATTACTGAGTAGCTGGATACTTCTTAATTTAATTTAATAAACTGTTTCCTATTGTATAAGTATGATCTGAACCATGCAAGTGCTTGACCATTGAGTCCAACACAGCCCTGGAGTCTGATCAGTAGAATCTCATGATCTATTGTATCAAAAGCTGCACTTAGGTCAAGAAGTACAAGAACGGACACAGAGTTTCGGTCGGCTGATAACAGTAAATTAGTTAATAACTTTAACAAGTGCCGTTTCAGTGCTATGGTAGGGTCTAAATCCTGACTGGAATAATTAATGGATATGGTTTGAGCTAAGGTATGCACCAAGTTGCTTCGCAACAGGTTTCTCTAATATTTTTGATAGAAATGGAAGATGTGAAATGGGTCAATAGTTTTCCAGTTTGTCAGGTTCGAGGTTTGGTTTTTTCAGTAATGGCTTAATAACCGCCATTTTTAGTGACTCTGGTACATATCCTGCTACTAAGGATGTGTTAATAATTTTTAACATATGCTGACCTAGCACGGGAAAAAGTTCTTTAGCCAAGTTGTTTTTTTTAGTCAATTTGTCCACAGTGCTAAACAAAAATTTTGGGTTGCATTTGTTTTGTTCAATTAATTTAGAGAAAAAGGCAGATCTAGCAGATGCAAGAGCTTGCTTGTACTGGAGGAGGCTATCTTTCCATGCAAGACAAAATACTTCTAGTTTAGCTGACCGCCATTTTCTCTTCAGTTTTCTTGTGGACTGCTTCAGGGCACGGGTAGTGTCATTGTACCAGGGAGTACGGTTTTTCCGACAATACCTTTTTTGTAGAGGGGCAACCACATCAAGGGTGCTTCTGAGAGTTAAACTTAACTGGTTAGTCAATTCATCCAGCGATAATTCAGTGGTATTTTCTTCGCTTGAAAGGAATGAATGATTCCGGAAGCATATTTGTAAACTTTGGAATGACGTCAGAGTTTAACGACCAGCTATAATAATGTCTTGTCTCTGATATATAAGTGGTGGTTGCCTCGATTTCAAAAGTAATAAGGAAATGATCTGATAATGCAGGGTTATGGGGTGCAATACTAAGATTCATAACATTGATACCATAGGATAACACTAAGTCTAGGGTATGGCTATAGTAATGAGTGGGCCCATAGACATTTTGTTTAAAACCAACAGAGTCAATAATAGAGGCAAAGGCTGATCCTAGGGGATCACCCTGTTTATCCACATGTATGTTAAAATCACAACCTTGTCTGCCGAAATAGCAAGGCAGGACAAAAACTCAGCGAATTCTATTAGAAAATCTGAATAGGGTCCAGGTGGTCTGTAAACAGACACTAAGAAAAAGGACTGCATGTTACCCCTTATTTTAGCTAGGTCAGGCTGTACACAATTCATAGAGAGAACTTCAAAAGATGAGAACGTATTTCCACACTTAGGGGTTAAGCTTAAGGTGGACTGATAGATTGCTGCAATACCACCCCCTCTTCCTGACTGGCGCGATACCTGAGAACTTAAAAAACCTATAGGAGATGCTTCATTAAGTGCGACATATTCACCAGGTCTTAGCCAAGTTTCAGTCAGACACAGTACTTTGAGATTATGATCTGTGATCAATTAATTTACAAGAATTGCTTTAGGAGCAAGAGATCTAACATTCAGTAGTCCAATTTTTAGGAGTGATTCAAAACAGCTGCTGGCAGCAAAATGGTTTAATTTTAGAGTAACAAGATTATCCGTGTTAATACCACGGTTTGCTTTACGTTTAGCATAGATGCGTGGGGCAGACACAGTCTCAATATAATAAATACTAGATTCTAGCTCAGATATGTGATATAATGGGGCACTGGGATGAGTACTATTGCTAATTACTAGCTCTGAAACGCACCTTGCAGACAACGGCATTGGGCCATGTGTCTGAGTCACGGGCGTTGGGAAACGCGTTGGGAAACGCACAGGCTACGTCCTATAAACATAGCCTACAGGTTATTTATAATCTAGGGCTTGTACTTTATGGGACTGTACACGCACAAACTTTTTATTGATTTCTCATGCAAGTTAAGTACATGGTCTTACATCTGAAAAATGCATTGCGGAAATAGCCAGTCCCTCAGTGGGCTGTTTTGCTTGTTTGCCTAAAACACAGCGGGCCCAATACTCACACCGGCACTAACCCAAACACAAGTGTCTTTGCTAGTTTCAGACCGGCACAGGTGTCATTTTAGCCCCTTGCGCTCACGTCATTTAAATACTAAGTGATCTTGTGCCTGTAGCAAGTGAACTGGGTGTGGGTTGGTCTTAAGAGGAGGTGTGGCCAGGATATTTTTTGGCGTATTCGTGTGAGACTGCAGCATGATAAGAAGCAGTACTGCGCATCGTGTGTTTCGGAGGAGAGCGCTCGCTTGTCTGCCTAAATTGATAACAATGAATGTTGATATATAGTACTGATATACAGTGGGGTGCAAAAATGTGGGCACCCCTGGTCAAAATGCCTTTTACAATTAATATCTATGTGAACAGTAGCTAGCCTGACTTCTAAATGGTACAACGTTAAACATGACACATTTCTTAAAATTTTAAAGCAAGATTACTTTTTATTTAAATTTTTACAGTTTCAAAATAATTTTTTTTTAAAAAGGAAAAAGGGCCTGTGCAAAAGTTTGGAAACCATTTTGGATGATTCTTTGTTACTTTTGAAAAAGATGATTACTAAGGCCCAGGACCAGGTGATTTACTCGAAGGGCTTCAATGGGTCAGGTGAATATAATTATCAGAAAATGGAAGATAAATGGAACAGTTGAAGTCAAGGCAAGATCTGGAAGACCAAGAACAATTTCAGATAGAATGGCACGAGACCTGGTGAGAAATGCTCAGAAGAACCCACACATCACTGCAAAAGAGCTGCAAAAAGAGTAGCAGACGCAGGTCTAGTTGTTCACAGGACAACAATACAACATTCTTTAAACAACAAAGACCTACATGGCAGAGTTGCCAGAAAGAAGCCTTAAAGCATCTGAAGTATGAAAAGAAAACCTTGAGCAGCCTGGAAGCATTTTGGAAAAATGTGCTTTGGACTAACAAAGCCAAAATGGAACTTTTGGCCACAACCAAAGAAGCTATGTTTGGAGACAAAAGGGTAAAGCATTTGTAGAGAAGAACACCTTGCCAACTGTTTAGCATGGAGGTGGATCCATTATGCTTTGGGGTTGTGTGGCAGCGGGGGGCACAGATTGTGCGGGTGGAAGAAAGAATGGATTCCACCAAATATCAAGAAATTCTAGAGGCTAATGTTCGAAGGTCAGTCCAGACATTGAAGTTGAAGAGAGGTTGGGTATTCTAGCAAGACAATGATCCAAACCACAGCAAATACAAATACCTCAAAATCAACCATGAAGTACCTCCAGGAAAGACAGATGAAGGTTTTGGGATGGCCATCACAGTCCCCAGACTTGAATATTATTGAAAATCTGTGGAGAGATCTCAAACATGCCATGCATGCAAGGAGGCTGAGAATATTTCTGAGATAGAGGTGTTCTACCAGGAAGAATGGGAAAAAATCTAAAATCAAGACTTGAAAGACTCTTAGCTACAGGAAGCTTTTTCAAGCTGTTATAGAGGAGTTACAAAGTTCTAACTGACAGGGTTCCCAAACTCTAGCACAGGGCCGTTTTCCTTTTTTTATTATTTCGAAAATGTAAAAATTTAAATAATAAGTAATCTTGCTTTAAAATTTGAAGAAATATGTAATGTTTAACTTTGTACCATTTAGAGGTCAGGTTAGCTTCTGTTCACTTAGATATTAATTGTAAAAGGCATTTAGACCAGGGGTGCCCAAATCTTTGCACCCCGCTGTATGTGTTGTATATACAACTGGGCATTTCAAAATAGGGGAAAAAAGAGGGGAATACATTTTTTTTAAATACTCCTATTTGTTATACAGCACATTAGCTCTCGTTCTATGAAGTGAGATGTAAGTAAGCATTTTATGAGTGAAAGTGCATTAAAAAAATAATAGGAAGATTTGTGTGTTTGCTGTCCTTTGTTACAAGTTTGCAGAAAGTACCTTGCTTAAAAATAATCTTACTCATGATGTGATAATTGAAACACTCATTTACTGTTTGGGATCCACTTGAATATATTAGAATCTTTTGAAAATGTTTTTTGTCTGCGCATGAATTTTGAAATACTTAGTTTTGTAAAAAGATTTGTCAGGTTTGTTTTTATGTTTTAAAAAAAATTTTTTTGTATTTTGTGAGAGCAATATTTGAGCATGAAACGAAAAAAGTACTGTATTTGCTGTGGTTGAAGATCTAACTATTTGTAAGTGTAAGTTGGGGCTCTATTTTCTGGCCGATGGCAGCCGTCAAATTGGCAAAGATTGGTAATTTCGTCATGGATTTCCACACACAATGAAGGGTTGTGTTGCTTGAGCCAAGGTAGACTCAAGATGGAGTCATGGGGTGAAGAGATGACATGGAAACTAATGTCCTCCTCGTAATTTCCAGAAATGATTAGTCGGATGGGTTCTGTGATGTGGATGATGCGACAAAAGTCGCCCGTCAACGGCTAAGGCATCCGCAGGGTTCGGGATAGGCTGTGTGGCAAGGCAAGATTTTAATCAACTCCCGAATCAGTGAGAATGAGGACATGGTGTGTCTGATGCTGATGTGTGGCAGTGTGGTATAATGGTTAAGGAACTGGGTTTGTAACCGAAAGGTTGCAGGTTCGATTCCCAGGTAGGACACTGCCGTTGTACCCTTGAGCAAGGTACTTCACCTGCATTGCTTCAGTATATATCCAACTGTATCAATGGATACTATGTATAAATGCAAAATAAATGCTGTGTAAGTCGCTCTGGATAAGAGCGTCTGCTAAATGCCTATAATGTAATGTAATGATGCAAGATGGTGGCTGGGAGATAAGGTCTGAAGCGGTTATTGGGATGTTGGTTTTGACTCGTCAGGGATCCCACCCTGACGAGCCTCATCTTTTGGCCGCACGTTACAATTCTTAATGGAATATCCCATCTGGCCACAGTAAAAACACGCTCCAGACTCTTTTCTTCTTCTCCGCTCATCTGACGTGACTTTGCTCTTGATTTTCCCACAGTCTATGGTCTCTTCTGGCTAGGCAGGATTGCAATTTTTGTGCGCTCGCCACACCTTACCAAGAAAACATCTGCTACACAATTTGTGTGGAATCAGAGGGCCAATTCTGCATTTCAGGAACATAAGAAGAGGTTCAGTTCTGAGCCTATTCTCATCACGCTCAATCCCTCCCTCCCGTTTGTGGTTGAGGTTGATACTTCCAAGTTGTAGGTGCCATTCTGTCTCAGCATTCACCTAGTGATCGAAAAATGCATCCATGTGCTTATTTCTCTCGTGCCCTTACTGCGGCCGAGAGGAATTATGATGTTGGTGATCATGAGTTGTTAGCGGTCAAAATGGCTCTAGAAGAGTGGTGTCATTGGCTTGAGGGAGTGGAGCATCCGTTTACGGTATGGACCGATCATAGAAACCTGGAGTACGTCCAGCAGGCCAAGAAATGTAATCCTGGACAGGCGCGTTGAGCACTGTTTTTTACCCGTTTTAACTTTCTTTTACCGCCCTGGTACAAAGAATGTTAAACCTGGCGCTTTGTCATGGGTTTTTGAACGTACGGAGGGTCCTGCTATTCTGGAGCACATTGTGCCTGTTTCACAGATAGTGGCTCCGGTGTTGTCGGACATTGAGTTGGTGGTTCAGCAGGCGTTGCTGTGTACCCCGGATCTGGGTGGGGGTCCCGTCTGTCGCCTTTTTGATCCTTTTGAGGTCAGGTCTCAGGTACTACAGTGGGGTCATTCATCCCAGTTTGTGGCGCATCCTGGTGTCCATCGTACTAAAGAATTTTCATCCAGAAGATTCTGGTGGCCTAGCATGGAGAAAGATGTGCGCGAGTTTGTCGCTGCATGTGCTGTTTGCGCTCGGAGTAAGGGTTCTCGTCTTCCACCTTCGGGTTGTTGCGGCCTCTACCTATGCCTAGGCGACCTTGGAGTCATATCGCTTTGGACTTCGTCACTGGATTGCCCAATTCGCAGAGTAATACGATGATTTTGGTCATTGTTGATAGGCTTTCCAAAGCTGCTTATTTTCTCGCCCTGACAAAATTTCCATCTGTGCTGGAGACCGCTCAGTTGATAATTTCCCATGTGTGTACATGGTTTACCTCTGGATATTTTTTCTGACTGTGACCCTCTGTTTGTCGCCAGGTTCTGGCGTTCTTTTTGCGCTCAGTTGGGCGCGTCGGTTAGTCTTTCCTCTGGATTTCACCCTGCAAACTAACAGGCAAACAGAAAGAACTAACCAGACTATGGAGAACACTCTTCGCTGCTTGGCGGCGGCCAACTCTACTTCCTTTGGCAGAGTATGCACATAATACTCTGCGCAATGCCTCCACTGGCCTATCTCCTTTTGAGGCTCAAGTAGGTTACCTTCCTCCACTCTTCCCTGAACTGGAGAAGAATGTGGAGGTTCTATCGGCTGGTTCTTTTGTTCGGAGGTGTCGCTCGGTTTGGAAACAAGTTCGTGCATTGCTGTTATGAGCGTCCGCATCCCAAAAGGTTTCGGCCGACAGACATCGCCGGACAGCTCCTTTTTATAGGGTCGGTCAGCAAGTCTGGCTCTCATCGTGTGATTTTTCCCTTGAGGGTCGAGTCACGGAAACTTGGTGCACGGTACATTGGACCGTTTAAAATCATTCGTAAGATAAACCCAGTTACAGTCCGGCTTCAGTTGCCACAATCAATGCGGATTCATCCTACGTTCTTATCAGTTGTTGTCTTCGGCTGAGAGACCCCCTCCTCCTCCTCGGTTCGTGGATGGAGGTCCTGTGTATACCGTCTGCCGTATTTTGGCAGAAAAGACGGGTGGGCAGGGGGTGGCCGTTTTTGGTGGACTGGGAGGGGTATGGTCCAGAGGAGCGGTGTTGGGTTCCGGCCAGATACATTTTAGATCCCAATTTAATTAGAGACTTCCGCAATTGTCGGCCTGAGGGATCATCTGGGGTCGTCCCTTAGAGGGGGGGTCCTGTAGTTGTTCATGGCTGTTTTGTTTTCTTTTATTTTGCGGCTCTCGTCCTGCTTTCCCGATTGTGAATAAATCAGATTTTTTTCCATGTTCCCTTTTCGTGGTTTGCCATCCTCATTATTGTTTTCACTTGTGCTTCTACCTGCAGGATATTTAAGTTTCTCACTTCCGCTTCTCCAGTGCTTGATTATCTTACAACATTGCATTCGAGCCAGGTATAGCCAGGTTACTAGCGACCTCCTGATATTAACCATTGTTTATGTTCAGGGGGGACTTGGTAGTTAGCTATTTAATCGGGTATAGGATTTGTTTTTCCTCCTGGTAGCGTTCTGGTTTAGCACTTTGCTGTTCTCTCAGAGACAGTTTTCTTTTTACTTTCGTTTTGGTTTTACACTTCTCCGGCTCTAAGCTAAGGCAGCCGAGGGTGTTCTTTTGTTTACTAAGTTTTCCGTTCTTGTGTCATTAGTTGTGTTCGGGAGATTTAGTTGTTATTTACTAGTTTTCTAGTTCACCCGTTTTTGTGGGTTTATTTTCGTTTTGGCTGTTTAGCCTTACGGAATTACGTTCTTGTTTTTTCTTTCTTTCTTTATTATTTTCTCTCCCTTAATTATTGGTCCTCACATCTTGTGAGCTGACTTGTTCAGATTACTCCCACCTTCGTGTTTGAATCTCCGAACAATTAAGAAACCCATTACAGAATCATTTACTCATATTTGTAACTTATTATGAACGGAAAGTGAAGCTTCAAAAAGTTGTATCCTACTTACTGTAGGTTACAAAACTGTAAAAAGTAGGCTAGGCACAGTCCTAATTATGATTATCAGTATTCTAGACACATTATAGATTGTGCCTATGCACCCTTTGCTGGAAAATAGAGTCCTAGAAATTTGTCACAAAAAAAAAATCTAATTAACTATCTTTGGCATCGTTCTGCTCAGGCAAGGTCAATTGGCTGACCTTTTATCCTCTTCCTCTTCCTCTTCTGTCACTGCACAGCTTCAGAGCTTTGCAATTTATTATGACCATGATTTATGGCCCTTTCAAAAAAATTGCTTCGGTCTCTGTATTTGTTATTTTGTTGCAGAATGTCAGGACATGACCCCTATAATTGAGAGTTGAAGCACTTGAACTTAAAAAATAAATACCGTAAATAAATACAACTTTCTTTAAAAAAAATATATGAGCTATGTTTTGCCACTCTCAATTACATAATCAATAACTCTTTGACTTTGGCCCACATTTTGTTAAAGTTAGTGGGATCTCAAAAGGCTAGAATGGCATTCAGTGCAATTCTAATTGACATTAGGTGTGTGCTTGCAAAATTGTAGGTTGGCTTCATACTTTAAAACCCCTTTACGCAGATCCCCTTGTGACCATACCACCGGTGCCCTGAGATCGCTCAACTCTAACAGACATTCATTGCTCCTGCAACCAAACTATGGGTTCGATTTACTAAGATCCCAAATAAGGGGTGTTATTTTGCGGCACAGGCAAAGTATTTGCACACCTTATCATTTCACACTTTACTGGTGATCAATTAAGAATCATTATGCAAATTACTCCAGCCACAAACAGCCATATATTTAAATGAGATATTTTGCGTGTTTGGAATGGTAATACTGTAATAAAACAGTGAAAAGTCTGGCTGAAATGCTGCCGTTTTTATGGGATTTATTTAGTGTAGGGTATAGACTACTGTTACACTGAACGAGCTGGCGGTTTATTATCAACTGTTTCACTGGATGTTTCTTAGTTTCTGCTGGGAGTTACGGATATTTGTCAGGACTGAAATTATCATAGCTATGCTTACTAGCACTAAGCCTACTCGTGCCGTAATTGTCAAATAAAGTCACATTTTCATTTAATCATGGGTTTTATTTTTATGAAGTTTTGATTCGCTTGTTATTCACTGTTTGTTATTCACTGTTCATGATATATGTATCCACAAATTCTCTTCTTGTGTATTTTGAGCGTTAGCTAGAATGGGCCAGTTAATTACCCCCCATTGTTATGCAATCATTCAGAATGTTCAGTTATGGATATTTCAAACACACCCGTACGTATCTTGCTACAATAACAGCCGTCCTCTTATCGATTCTGTGTTTTTTAATACCTACATTTTCCATTTGTACTAAAATGCACCCACAAATAACTCCCTTTTGGGCTTAGTAAACTTTAGATGATCTATTTGCATGACCACCTCCCACAATTTCGTGAAATAACATAGGGACGCCCAATGTTGCATATTCATTCAGGCTAACCCACAAAATGCGAAATCAATGTATTTTTAAATTGTACCACGCACAATCCTCTACACTTCAGACGATATTTTGTGAGTGGTAACAGTTTTACACGTGTTTTTGTACACATTAACCTTTAGTAAATCGACCCCTAAGAGTACAAACAACAAACTCTGTATTTCAGCTTTATTAGTACATGATACGAGACAACTATGCCAAATACAGAGTTTCTAAATGCCAACATTGTCCCACAGTGGTCCATTAAACCAGTCTCACCTGCAACCGACCCAAGTGTGGCACATTGGACAATAGCGTCTGTGAGTTCATAAAAATATTCTTTCACCACCAAAAATGTGTATTCTGTAATAGTAACAACACAAAGCCAACAATAGCCTTGTCAGATTGATAATACGTCATTCAGAATGGCTTTATTTATTAAATTAAAATTAATTTAAATACAATACAATCTTCGGGGACCATTGTTCAGGGATCACCTTCAGTTGCCCTGTTAGTGGCTCAGCACTCTGAATACTGAACTCAAGTAACTATAGATCACCCTTTATCAGCCTTAACACGTGATATGCAGTGAGGGAATTCACCCTCGGCACTTATAGAATTCAGATGTCTCTATATGACTTTGTTAGTGGATCATTCCATCAGCATGAGAGAGGAATCAGGACCAAGCATTTATTTTCCGGAACAGTATTGCTCTATGAGTATTCAACACAATATAACAATACAACAGATACGGGGATAGGGCTATACACCAGTGGGATATATTGATATCACAAATCTACTACAGTATGTTACACAGACATAGGGGCATTCCTGGGGTTTTATGCAGGCACAAAGAGTTTCTTATTCAGAAAGAGGACTGGGGAAAAAAAGCAGAATGATAATTGTCCTACAGCCTGAACGTATGCCAATACTGTTGGGGATCTCTATGTCAGAGACACGGAGGAAATATTGGAGGTCCAGATGCGATAGCTGCGGAATCTTAAAGTGTTCAAAAGAACACCACTGAGACGGACAATAATCTGTAGTGGAATAGGAGAAAATAAAGAGAACACAAATAACCTTGCGATAAAAACGAGGAACTCGATATCCGAGCAAAACAAAGAAATAAGCAGAAACGCTTATCTAACTCCCGTTTGTGGAGCGAACAAAAGAAAGAAAAGAGGAACTCAAAAGACCCCTAATACTTAGGGTAAGAGCACTCGTAGGTAATGAGTGGAAAACAAAAGAAACTAACAAAAACCTCTGCTCTGAACTCAGAGCCAAAAGATCACTTTGCTTCTTTCTAAATTGTACTGCTAACAAGTCCCGCGTTGATAAGCAAAGCGGTCGATAGCAGCACAACTTCCTATACCCTTTTTACCGGCTCGAATGTTACGTGAAATAACATGGAAGCAACGAGAATGGCAGGAAGTGGGGTATAAGTAGTGAGCGGAAATAAATGACAGGTGAACTCATTAATCACCGAGGCGAAAGCAAAACCCGTAGCAACACAGGAAAATCCGATAGATTACTGGTAAACGACAAAAATAATTTTAAAAACGTGGAGATAAGGGAAGGAAGGCATAATCCATGACAAATACAGCGGTGAAAAACACTGCTCACTCAATAGCAAAATAACCAAGTGACATTCTTGTGTAATTATACCACATCATTCTACTATCAATATCTGCTACTAAATATGAAATAAATATACAATCCTACCATTGGTTTTATGCATAGAGATGTCCCTTTCAAGATTCAGTGGTCATTTATTGTCTTGAGCAATCTGTTTGAGAAATACACACCCATATATAAAGCTAGTACACTCTGTACTAGCTTTATAAATGGTACTCCGTACTGTTCAAGTTTTTAGTTACGCATACCAGTTCATTCTGGTTTGATTGACAACTCTTTTATTCAATAGATGATGTAACATGTTCACGGTCTCCTTCAGTGAGAGAGGGAATGTGTGGGGTTCCTGCGGTGGTTGATGAGATAATTGCAGAGCCAGATTGAATGATTGAGGAATTGAATGAAAATGATTGAATGATTGGACGAATGGAGGATTGGATGAATGGATGGTACTCATTGGGGAATTGGGTGATTGTAAGGGGAACGCAGGGACTGGGGTCCCTGAAGGAATATATTGAGCGCACCTGGGTTAAACGAGAGATCTGACGAGAGACGAGTGTGAGAGGGCGGATTGCCTCTGAGCTCCTGAGTGTGTGGCGGTGGAAATTTTTCTTTTTTCTTTTTGTTTGTTTCGTTAAGTTTTCTTTTTTTGTGTGAGTGTGCAGTAGTTGTGTTTATGTACGACGGAACATGATTTTGCGTGTACCTGCTACACCCTCAAAATATTGTCTGAGGTGATCAACTATTGATGCGCAAAGAGGACTGCGAGTATTAAAATTGAAAGATACATGTAAGGAGGCTCAGACTAGGCAGGTGGACCCAAGTGCAGACAAACACACAGGAGGCAGAGATAGTGCAACAATCTAAAGTTGTTTTACTTTACATACAAAATGATGTATGTACAAGACGAATACAAGGCGAAACACGGGAGCGAAAAGACACAAGGAAAATACAAAACACAAGAGGTAACTAAATACTTGAGGAAAAACACTTTGGAATGCGAGGAGCTGAAAGTCTAACTAAGGAGGTTAAACAAAGACTCAGCGAAACACAGTGGGATTGGGGAACATATATACACAGGGACACACATGCAGACAATTACCTAAATGAACTAAACACGTGCAGACTAACGAGAACCAGTAATCTAATAATGACAAAAAACTCTGACGAGACAGGGAAACGCGAGGGTGAAGTGCTGTTGGCTTCTACTGGTTGATGCCGGAAGGACTGGGGCGAATCCTGACAATACATGGATTTTTCATTTTTGCGGGTTAGCGTGAAATATGTGAAATCGGGCGTCCCTATGTTATTTCGCAAAATAGTGGGAGGCGGTCATGCAAATAGATTGCTTTAGCACGTGTAATGTGATTTACTAATCCCAAAAGCAATTTTTGGATATTTGCCAAATATATATTTCCAGGTGCATTTTAGTACAAATGGAAAGCAGGTTTTAAAAGACACGCAATTGATAAGATGACGGCTGTCATCGTAGCCAGACACGTACGGGAGTAACTAGTATTTGAATCAAATAAGCAATACAACGTCTATTATAACAAACAGTGAATAACAAAGCAAATCAAAACTTTTATCAAAATAAAGGCCATCATCAGATGAAAATTTGATTTCATGTGACATTAACGGCACGAGTAGTGCTAGTGAGTAGTTACAATCATTTTGGTTCTAACAAGCATCTGTACCTCCAGGCAGTAAGAGACAACCAGTGAAACTGTTCCTTGCCAACAGTACCCTAAAATAACAGGATTTATATTCAGAATTTTTTTTTCACTGACAATATAGCTGCCAGTCTTTTCATCGTTTTCTTACAAGACATTTCTTTACGGTGTAACCATTCCAAACATGCAAAATCTCTCATTTAAATATGGCTGTTTGTGGCTGGAGTAATTTACATAATGACTCTTAGTTGATCACCCACACATGTATAAACAGTGCTGAGCAGAAAAAGGCCTTCAGAAAGCTGCGTAAGGGAGTTTCCACGCAGAAATTCCAGATGTATAAAATAATACGCGCTGTGAACATCTGTGTATCTCTGCACACGCTGGACACCATGCATATGCAATGTTTGGAGTCAGTGTAATATGGCAACACCGTGATAGAAAGGCAGAAGGAGAAATTGCAAAACTTTGCGTAAGCAGATATCCGACTTTCTCCCTGAGCATTTTTTTAACGCATTTTTTTACTCAGAGTTTTATACCTGCTTAAGTTATAAAGCCTTAAATAGAGCAGTACCTTACCAGGTGAGGATTGACCAAATTTGGCATCTTTGCAAAGGAGTTAAATTGTATGGAGTGGCAATTGTTTTCCAGTATTTATAAAAGTTTGTATCAGCCACTCATTTGAGGAGCTGCCAGCAGCCAATCAAAAATAATCAGTCAATATCATAATGTGCCAACAATAAACAGCTGTTGTCTGTGAGCTGAATCTCAGTAGTGCAGGGAGAGCAATGGAAGAAGGAAATGATAGAAAAAGACGTGAACGCCAAGCCAAAAATATGCCCTGGAAAGAATCAGAAGAGGAGGAATTTCTGGCAATGATCTTACCACATTTGTAATCAGGAAAGAATCACACTTGGTAACCAAATTTCAGTTCCGCGGTTGTGGACATTTTGGCCTCGTGCCAATTGAGCATTGTTAAACAGCTGTTGTGGGCAACATGATCTCACAGGAATCCGTGAAATAGCCACGGACATTCGTTTAACTCAAAATCCGTGGTGGGCCCACGGAATCACTGAAATGTCCGTGAAACACACACGGATTTCGCTCCAATACAAGTTAATGACACTCATATCCCGTAATACAAGTTAATGACACTCATATCCCGTAATACAAGTTAATGACACTCATATCCCGTGGCTATTTCACGGATCCCCGTTTCAACAACTGAGTGCAGATTTTGCTCAACGGACGTTGTTATCTCATTGGGAAACACACTTTTGATACATTCAGTTCGTTTTTTTGTTTGTTTGCTTGTTTTACATTAAATGTCTTATGTATATGAGTGTCATTAACTTGTATTGGAGCGAAATCCGTGTGTGTTTCACGGACATTTCAGTGATTCCGTGGGCCCACCACGGATTTTGAGTTAAACGTCCGTGGCTATTTCACGGATTCCTGTGAGACCAGGTTGCAACTGAGGAACTACTAGACCAGGGGTAGGCAACCCTGGTCCTAGAGAGCCGCAGAGTCTGCTGGTTTTTGCTTTCACCTTAAACACAGCAACTAATTAGACCAAAGAAACCAGGTGAGGTGAGTTAACTGTGTAATCAACTGCTTTAATTGATCAATTAAGTGGTGAGTAACAACAAAAACCAGCAGACCCTGCGGCTCTCTAGGACCAGGGTTGCCTACCCCTGTACTAGACCCAATGTTTATTTACCTTGAGAAATCATCTGTATGCTGCCGTTTGTGATACTGGGTGGTTTTATGACATGAACATAATGTCTGGCTTAAAAATGGTGTAGATGGATAGGAGCAGAATTTAAATTCATAATTATATGTTTATTGCATTGAAGGTGAGTGGGCTTAAGGCTGACAAATGGCACATAAGGTGTTTTGTGGTATATTGTAATTCTGATTCGGGTCCTGTGATCAAGTCTCTGGAAACCCCACAGTGAATGTACCTGAATACTTTCAAGCAACTTGCTTTGAGTTGAGCAAATGTGTGCTACAATACATAACAACAAAGTATATTTCCATGTCTGAAATCTGAGAAAGAAATTATGTTTCAAACACATACATCTTCTCAGTACCCAGTGTATTACTCTGTATATGTAGTCCAGATTGTATCTAACTTCTGCTCAACAATGTGTATACTTCAGATGGTATTCACATCCACTCACACATAAAACTTATGATGTTCATAGCTTGGTGAGATGTGTGGCACAGTCTGTAGGACACGCCGACTCTCTGTCATGTGCGACACCCCCACCATGGAACTTTCTGAGCTGTGGTCCCCTCTCTATCTGTTACCCTCTCTGCTTTCTATCTGTTACTCTCTCTGCTTTCTATCTGTTACCCTCTCTGCTTTCTATCTGTTACTCTCTCTGCTTTCTATCTGTTACCCTCTCTGCTTTCTATCTGTTACTCTCTCTGCTTTCTATCTGTTACTCTCTCTGCTTTCTATCTGTTACCCTCTCTGCTTTCTATCTGTTACTCTCTCTGCTTTCTATCTGTTACCCTCTCTGCTTTCTATCTGTTACTCTCTCTGCTTTCTATCTGTTACCCACTCTGCTTTCTATCTGTTACCCTCTCTGCTTTCTATCTGTTACCCTCTCTGCTTTCTATCTGTTACTCTCTCTGCTTTCTATCTGTTACTCTCTCTGCTTTCTATCTGTTACCCTCTCTGCTTTCTATCTGTTACTCTCTCTGCTTTCTATCTGTTACTCTCTCTGCTTTCTATCTGTTACTCTCCCTGCTTTCTATCTGTTACCCTCTCTGCTTTCTATGTTACTCTCTCTGCTTTCTATCTGTTACCCTCTCTGCTTTCTATCTGTTACTCTCTCTGCTTTCTACCTGTTACCCTCTCTGCTTTCTATCTGTTACTCTCTCTGCTTTCTATCTGTTACCCTCTCTGCTTTCTATCTGTTACCCTCTCTGCTTTCTATCTGTTACCCTCTCTGCTTTCTATCTGTTACCCTCTCTGCTTTCTATCTGTTACTCTCTCTGCTTTATATCTGTTACTCTCTCTGCTTTCTATCTGTTACTCTCTCTGCTTTCTATCTGTTACTCTCTCTGCTTTCTATCTGTTACTCTCTCTGCTTTCTATCTGTTACCCTCTCTGCTTTCTATCTGTTACTCTCTCTGCTTTCTATCTGTTACTCTCTCTGCTTTCTATCTGTTACCCTCTCTGCTTTCTATCTGTTACTCTCTCTGCTTTCTATCTGTTACCCTCTCTGCTTTCTATCTGTTACTCTCTCTGCTTTCTATCTGTTACCCACTCTGCTTTCTATCTGTTACCCTCTCTGCTTTCTATCTGTTACCCTCTCTGCTTTCTATCTGTTACTCTCTCTGCTTTCTATCTGTTACTCTCTCTGCTTTCTATCTGTTACCCTCTCTGCTTTCTATCTGTTACTCTCTCTGCTTTCTATCTGTTACTCTCTCTGCTTTCTATCTGTTACTCTCCCTGCTTTCTATCTGTTACCCTCTCTGCTTTCTATGTTACTCTCTCTGCTTTCTATCTGTTACCCTCTCTGCTTTCTATCTGTTACTCTCTCTGCTTTCTATCTGTTACCCTCTCTGCTTTCTATCTGTTACTCTCTCTGCTTTCTATCTGTTACCCTCTCTGCTTTCTATCTGTTACCCTCTCTGCTTTCTATCTGTTACCCTCTCTGCTTTCTATCTGTTACCCTCTCTGCTTTCTATCTGTTACTCTCTCTGCTTTATATCTGTTACTCTCTCTGCTTTCTATCTGTTACTCTCTCTGCTTTCTATCTGTTACTCTCTCTGCTTTCTATCTGTTACTCTCTGCTTTCTATCTGTTACCCTCTCTGCTTTCTATCTGTTACCCGCTCTGCTTTCTATCTGTTACTCTCTCTGCTTTCTATCTGTTACCCTCTCTGCTTTCTATCTGTTACTCTCTCTGCTTTCTATCTGTTACCCACTCTGCTTTCTATCTGTTACCCTCTCTGCTTTCTATCTGTTACCCTCTCTGCTTTCTATCTGTTACCCTCTCTGCTTTCTATCTGTTACCCTCTCTGCTTTCTATCTGTTACCCTCTCTGCTTTCTATCTGTTACCCGCTCTGCTTTCTATCTGTTACCCGCTCTGCTTTCTATCTGTTACCCTCTCTGCTTTCTATCTGTTACTCTCTCTGCTTTCTATCTGTTACCCTCCCTGCTTTCTATCTGTTACTCTCTCTGCTTTCTATCTGTTACCCTCTCTGCTTTCTATCTGTTACTCTCTCTGCTTTCTATCTGTTACCCTCTCTGCTTTCTATCTGTTACTCTCTCTGCTTTCTATCTGTTACCCTCTCTGCTTTCTATCTGTTACTCTCTCTGCTTTCTATCTGTTACTCTCTCTGCTTTCTATCTGTTACCCACTCTGCTTTCTATCTGTTACCCTCTCTGCTTTCTATCTGTTACCCTCTCTGCTTTCTATCTGTTACCCTCTCTGCTTTCTATCTGTTACCCTCTCTGCTTTCTATCTGTTACCCTCTCTGCTTTCTATCTGTTACCCGCTCTGCTTTCTATCTGTTACCCGCTCTGCTTTCTATCTGTTACCCGCTCTGCTTTCTATCTGTTACCCTCTCTGCTTTCTATGTTACTCTCTCTGCTTTCTATCTGTTACCCGCTCTGCTTTATATCTGTTACCCTCTCTGCTTTATATCTGTTACCCTCTCTGCTTTCTATCTGTTACTCTCTCTGCTTTCTATCTGTTACCCGCTCTGCTTTCTATCTGTTACCCTCTCTGCTTTCTATCTGTTACCCTCTCTGCTTTATATCTGTTACCCTCTCTGCTTTCTATCTGTTACCCTCTCTGCTTTCTATCTGTTACCTGCTCTGCTTTCTATCTGTTACTCTCTCTGCTTTCTATCTGTTACTCCGTCTGCTTTCTATCTGTTACCCGCTCTGCTTTCTATCTGTTACCCTCTCTGCTTTCTATCTGTTACCCGCTCTGCTTTCTATCTGTTACTCTCTCTGCTTTCTATCTGTTACTCTCTCTGCTTTCTATCTGTTACTCTCTCTGCTTTCTATCTGTTACCCTCTCTGCTTTCTATCTGTTACCCGCTCTGCTTTCTATCTGTTACCCTCTCTGCTTTCTATCTGTTACCCGCTCTGCTTTCTATCTGTTACCCTCTCTGCTTTCTATCTGTTACTCTCTCTGCTTTCTATCTGTTACCCGCTCTGCTTTCTATCTGTTACCCGCTACTGCTTTCTATCTGTTACCCTCTCTGCTTTCTATCTGTTACCCGCTCTGCTTTCTATCTGTTACTCTCTCTGCTTTCTATCTGTTACCCGCTCTGCTTTATATCTGTTACCCTCTCTGCTTTCTATCTGTTACCCTCTCTGCTTTATATCTGTTACCCTCTCTGCTTTCTATCTGTTACCCTCTCTGCTTTCTATCTGTTACCCGCTCTGCTTTCTATCTGTTACCCTCTCTGCTTTCTATCTGTTACCCTCTCTGCTTTCTATCTGTTACTCTCTCTGCTTTCTATCTGTTACCCTCTCTGCTTTCTATCTGTTACTCTCTCTGCTTTCTATCTGTTACCCTCTCTGCTTTCTATCTGTTACCCTCTCTGCTTTCTATCTGTTACTCTCTCTGCTTTCTATCTGTTACCCTCTCTGCTTTCTATCTGTTACCCTCTCTGCTTTCTATCTGTTACTCTCTCTGCTTTCTATCTGTCTGAATAAAGCAAGAAATATGTAAGGAGGGTGGACTGTCCCACTCTCTTTAAAAAAAAAAGATGATCATACCTCAGACCAGTCATTATATATTCCCATTCACTGCATCACTGTTTTGTCCTCACAATTTCCACACATATTGAGGACAAAATACCCTTAATATAAATAACCTGATCATAGTTGGGAATTTTCTGTTCTATGTGAAAATAATGGAAATGTCTTCAAGTCAACACCAGGTGGTAGCATGTGACTGTGTTTCATTGTACTTCTGCACAATCTATTGAAAAGCCTGTGTTTTCAACAGCACAATATATAAATCTGTAATAATTTACAGAGTATCCTTAATTTGTAATGTGGCGGTACTACATCAACGTATATCCCAGATATCGTGTACGACTGAGCTAACTTGGGATGATGTTGCACTCAGAAGCTAGCAGCATAACCCAAATATAAAAAGGGAGAGAAACAGGAATGCCTATCGTGAGCAAAACATTGTGGCTGATTTTGTTTTCTGGAATATGTCTTTCTCAAATGTTTAAATCGTGGCTAAGCGGCAGGGCTTGCACCTGGCTTTTACTCAAGGTTGTTGACTCATCAGTTGATACCAGGGGAGACCAGGAGAGGGGGAGAAAGGGGGTTGCCGAACAAGCTGACACAGAGAACAGAACAGATTGCATTTGGGTTGTACTTTGGAAAGAGCCTATTAGAGTAGCTCTTCTGTTCAACCGCTGAAAGCACTGACCAGGCCGGACTGAGCGGGCCAGAAGTAGCTGGACACCTGCAACTAGTGTTGCCAACCGTCCCTTGAAATAGGGACCGAAAAGAATTTGGAAAAAAAAAAGAAAATAAAACGACTTAACCTGATAAGGGACGTTTTTTTTTTATTTTTGGGGACTCAATGAATGACATGATGATTTATATTAAGAAATTCTGTCTTGTTCTGTGCGCTCAGCTCACTCACTCACTGGTCATGACTCGATTCAGTGTTGCTGTGATAGATAGATATAGCCCCCTTGCCTCATTTTAATGTTGTAGTGTAGTAATAATGCAGTAAATGCAAAAAAAAAAAAAAAAAAAAAATGCTGTGCCACAAGGGCCGCTAAGGTGTCCCTTATTTCAATTTCTGATAGTTGGCAACCCTACCTGCAACAAAAACAGCCAATGGCAATGTGCTTTGCTTCTCCTGAATGCAGATGTGATAATGTCTGTCCTACCATGTCTTAAGAGTGAGCCTGATGCATTGCATTAGGTAAGGTGTGCCATATTCAACAAGTTATAGTTTAATAACACCACAGATCACATACATGCAGAAAAAAACTTAGCAATACATCTAGCGGTTGTATGTGATAGATCTGGTTTTCTTGTGGTCAGGACACTTTATTCCTCCAATAGTAATGTTGTAGCCTTCTTTGCCAGTGAGAAAAGCTCTTCTGAGTCACTGTTTTATAGTCACTGTGCATGTCACAGCAGCTTCTTACTGAGAGAGTGTATTTCTGGCCAATACATGACCCCACTCAGAAGTGATATCCCTTCCAAAAGGTCAGCTGTGTAGGCCAACTAGACTCAGTTCTTATAGGCTCCTAATTAACAGTATTATAAGTCTGACCAGACTGTGATGTAAGTATGCCCAAGTTCCAGGAAGATGCTTTGCTAGTCAACTAATAGTCAGTTCCTTCTGATTAATTATTGTCTTGTGTAGGAGGGACTGAAATTGGAATTGGTGCTTCAAGCCAACTCACTACTGGCTACAACTTCTTTGAGCCAATCGGACTGCAGGAGTTTTAATGAAAACCAGTCTAACAAACTACCATCCCTTTTCAGATGTTCTATATATAGATTAGCAGCATGCCAAGCACCTCAAATTGTGCTGCCAGTGGTAATGTCAATCTCCAAACGCCTGACCATTTTACAGGAAGAGAAAGAAAGAGGCAGTCGCCTCATCATATGCCTTTCTCTGTAGGCTATACCATAGATTTAGCCAGCTGAACCCCTTCCTGTTTTACCCACTGATGACTTCTCTATCACTCAGAGTGTCTACTTCCTGTCTCTGTGTAGAGCCAGTGCATGGACTGCACTTTCATATCCTGCTTTGCTAGTCAATGAAAGAGAGACTCCTTTCGTGTAGATTGGTTAAATGTAACATAAACATAGAAGTATGTGCATCTAAAATACGTAGTTACAAGATGTAGTTGGATTTGTGTTCAGGATCAGTTACTTGGGCCACGTGTAACTGAAATGAATTTGCTTAGTCTTGTTTCACTTGTAATTCAAGTTCGCACCCCACCCTTCTATTATAATTTAAAACCTGTTCATTCTGACACTTTCAGAAAATCAACAGCACCCCAAGAGGAAGTCACTGGCCTGATTCACAACTTTTCTCATCGTGAAAAGGAGCGCCATCAAAGGAGGCGCTGGTAAACCTTTCTCTCTGCAGTTCCAATGGCATTCTGGAGACTCTCTCTGCTTTCTATCTGTTACCCGCTCTGCTTTCTCTCTGCAGTTCCAATGGCATTCTGGAGAGCAACATGTCTTCTGGAATGTTACACATTCCACTCTGAAGTTTCTTTCTTATACTTGATTTTGGGAGAAAGAAAATAAACCCTTCCAATCATCAAGCTGCAGATGAAAGGTTTGAACAGACAGGTGGACCATGATTTATGCGTTTAAAACATAAAGGATTATCTCCTCCAAAACAACCTTTGGACATGTTTTTTTTTATCTGAACAATAGCCCAGGTGCCTGTTAAGCCAGGATCTGCAGGATATAAAAATGCTTCTTCACTGTTGCATTGTGTATATTCCACAAAGCAAGTGCAGAAAGCAGTAAACATGCTGGAAGGCAGGTGCAACGTATGTAAGCATTCAAACAGGCTGGGCTCCTAACAGTTTATTAAGAAATGATGTTGCCTGTAAAATTATGTTGTCCGTGATACCAGTCCTTCAAGTCGAATTGAGAATTGTACACCTTGTGTTGTGGCAGGAAGCGTACCAACAGTTCCATTTTTCAAGCAGCCAGCCCTGGGAAAGCACAACAATGGACTCTGTCCACTTTAACAGTTCCAATCCAGTACAGCTGAATGGGTGGTATAAACAGCCTCTTCCTCTGGACGTCTCCTGGCCACTATTCTATCGCTCAGGAACCAGGCCTTGACCAGCACCACTAGAGGAGAGGATGGGCGGGAGGGTGTTTTGGACTGGTGCTGCTGTTTATTCGCCAACATGACTTCCTACAGTTGACTTCCAGCATTGTGTGTGTGTGTGTGTGTGTGTGTGTGTGTGTGTGTGTGTGTGTGTGTGTGTGTGTGTGTTTGCGCATGTGTGTGCTTGTGTGTTTGTTTGAGAATGAGATTGATACAATGTGAATGTGTGTCTTGGTGTCCATGTACCACTGTGGCTGGGAGTGCCATAGGCTCTGCATAGTTAGCCATAGCATTACAGGCCAATTGAATGCCTGCAATCTGCCTGCACCAGCTGCAAGAAGTGTAGTTCCCAACAAAATGACTATACGGCCATACTGCCCTGACCAGCTAGTGGATTACAGAGAACAATGCTGAAGTGGCTGGTCTCACAGATTTCAGAGAACATGCATGGTAGTGTGAGTTCTCCTAACATAAAGGATGTTGCAGCAATGGGACAGGACAGGTATACATATATACAAACTAATTTTGGGCTTTCCGAATCATAAAAAAAATAGAAAAAATAGACTTTTTTCATTTATAGAATGACCGTATCCCCCTTCAGCCACCACCTCTCTTCCATGGTCGCTATCTGAACACCAGGATGTATCGCAGTGACTGTAACTATTAGAGCCTGAGGCGTCCTTAGGCAACCAACCATGCAAACACCTTTTATTTAATAAACTGGCCAAGAAGTAAGTATCCAACCTTGACAATCAACTACAATAAATGCCCTTTATTATTTCCATCCCACACCTTTGAGGAATGAGTATTATGTAGTCTATCCCCATCCTATCTTTTAAAAACCATATAGGGACAGGGAGTCCTTGATTACTGCCTCACTGCCAGTGGCCACATCACAGGAAAATAACATCCAATTTCCTGTGTTTGTTTCCCATTTCCTATCCCTTCAGAAAAAATGAGACCCAATTTTGCACAGTAAAATAATATGTGGAATGGTTCCAACCTTATCCTAAAAACCTAAAAATATTAAAATATATATATATTGTAGCCTAAATTAAATGAATAGATGCCACATAGCCAACTCAATGCATTGATTTAGATTAGGCTACCTACTCGAATCTACGTGGAGCTATTTTAAACGTCTGAAATGAGTATTTCCCTTCTCAATATTTTTTCGGTTAATCTGCAGTGGAAAATAATCAATGTAATGAACGCTACCTTTGCCTAAGTGGCTTTGAAGCATTTTGGTGTTCTTTCATTTTACATTCCATATCGCATTCAAATAAGCTTGAAGCACAGCATATCTATCGGTGAGTCATGCTCCATCATTCCTCCTCCTCCTCCTCCTCTTCTTAAAAAATCCGTACTCCGGGATTTGTAGTCGTCCTGTTAGTCCTACTCGTACTTTTTGTCAGCGAACAGAACTGTCAACCTCTGGCCAGCCAGACCTTCCACTCCGCTCTGGGTAACCTGTAGTCTAGAGTCTGTCTCATGTTGCTCTTGTAATTTTCCGGCATAAAACAATTCTCCCAGCTTTAGAGTCTGCCTTTTCACAGAGCGAAGTAGCCTACATCTATCGTTTCTCAAATACATACTTAACAAAAGCGTATCAGCAAAAATAAACTTTACATTTTTAATTCAACTTAGCTAAAAAGCTATAATTATCACCATGTCTGGCGAGGAGGCACCTGCTCAGCAGCAGAAATCCGAGGAACAAAAGCAAGAGACCAAAGCCAACGAGGAGCCTAAACCAGAGACCAAGCAGGAGACCGCGCCAGCAGCCGATGCATCAGCGGCGCCGGCGGCTACAGAGAAAGCTCCGGAAGAAGAGGTCTTTACCTACCGGTCTCTGGTTCTCTCCGGCTATGGAGGATACGATAAAGTCAAGCTGCAGGTTAAGAAGGGGATGCCGACCCTCAAGACCGGAGAGGTGCTGGTGAGGGTAAAGGCGTGCGGTCTGAACTTCGCAGATTTATTGGGAAGACAGGGTCTGTACGACCGGCTGCCGTCCCCGCCCGTTACGCCCGGGTTGGAGTGCTCCGGAGTGATTGAGGCTTTAGGAGAAGAAGTAACGGACAGAAAAGTAAGTTTGTCTTTGAATGTTTATATCGATGCATTAATTCAGATTAATGGATAGGCCTATTCTAGATGTAATCTTTTTTCTTTTACTTGACAATTTTATGTGTTGTCACACAAAAGACATAATTTTTTAGCCTATTTTTTTATTTGATAGCCTACATTTGATGATGTAGATTATAGGCTACTATCATAAAATCAACGGCAAACGTTGCCATTTAGGTAAAATAATAATAATTAAATACATGCCATTTAGGTTCCTTTCTTTTTACATTTCATGACATGTTTATTTGTTATTTTGTCTATTTATTTTACTGAGCATTTGTCTATATGTATCTGAAGCGTAAACAATCCACACTTAATTTTCTGTTTTCAGATAGCATTAATGACTAAATAATTGTAGTGCATATAAGCTTAACTGGAAAGGTATAGCGTACTTTAGAGGACAATCTTGCTGTTGTCCAAATATCCAATGCACTCGTTTTAAGGCGCATGTTTCATTTTTCACGTTTACAAATAAGACTATGATGTTCGTTTTCTAATTGACTTATAACAATGAATTCAATGAACAGCCAGCGCCCTTCGTCTCAGCTGAGCATAAACAATACGGTCCGCTGTGCGCATGTGTGATTGACAGTTCCAAGTTGGAGTTGTACTTGGCAGCTAAAATCGCCGTGTGGCTTCCCTCCCGCTCTTGTTTTATGTCTGTGCCCTAATCCTGAAAGAGTACTGATTATAATAGTGATACCAAAATACAATGACCAGAATATTTTGAAAAACAGTTCTAAAAATGTGTAATTCGGACATACGAGACCACTACCCGAAATGTGTGTCCAGGTATAGTGATGCTGCAGAGTATGACAGGAACGGCGGGGTAACTGTCATTCTTCCCTTTGTTGAATGGCGCCCCTCGTGCGTGGAAGCGACCGGATGGGCGAGGCGCGCGTCTGTGAGGGAAGATGTAAATCACACACGCGCCCTTTGTCAGCAATATTAAAATATGTCAGCGAAATGCCTCATGTATTATTTATTTATTCTGTTTTCGTTATAAACGATCTGCCGAATCGTGTAATTAAAGCTTGCGTTTTTTAAACAACATTTAGCCGAGTTGTTTAAAGCATAAAGCACATTCGAATTATGACAGTAAAGATAATGGCGATTTGTACGATGAACCGACTATCTGAATAACAGGATGACTCACGTATGACTGTTAACTACGTCGATAATTCGGACGGCGCTTAGCAACAGCAACGAGAACTGAAGACTGATCCTATTGACAGCGCATTCTGGCAGCCACACCTTCTCACTTATTTAATTAGACTACTCTATGAAAGCATTCCTTTCCACAATACTATTTTAAATATGGTGATTTCTTTCCCAATTAAGTTTGTTTGCTCCGCATTGACTTAACTGCATTTGTGATTTAACTGTTTTGGATGAAGCCGACAGTTTTACAGCATTATGTCTTACCACTCTGTTTCTTTTGTTTAACACAAACCCCATCTGTTGTATACCTAAATGCATTGTCACGCGGAGTCATGCTAGACAGGAGTATTTGCTAGTCAAATAAAAGGTTAAGGATATTCTTATTGTATTACAAGCACAACATTTTTACTTTGATGGTTCTCCTGGTTCACTTGGTAATTCGCTCCCCCCTAGTGTAGGGTGAGCCCTATAACCAGTGCACAACTAACTATTTGTCGCCTGGGCTATATCTTTAGCTGACTATGACTCAAAGCCCAGAGAAATAGGACATAATTAAGCTTGATAGGGTGGGCACATTGTGTTACTGATGTATAAGTGCCCATAGCTACTGTAGGCAATAGCGAGCTTGCAAGTAAATGTATTGGAGTAGTGCACTACTCTGACTTGCCTGCTGTACAGTGTATGGGTGTGGGTGCTGTAGTAGTGACATGAAAGCCAACAAGATGGCCCTTTCCAAAATGGGGGGAAACATGATGACTATGCTCTTTCTCCACCATAGATGTCAATCATAGCATCTCAGTCTTGATTTGACCAATAAAATGGTTACATTCAAATATGCAGTAGAGGAGATATCCATGATGGTTAGAATAACTCCTCAGCTCTAGGGCTTACAGGCATCATTTTTGCCAAGATTCCATAAATGCATTTCCATAAATAATAGCCCCAGAGATGCACTTTCAGGTAATAAAAAATGTGTAGCGAGAGAGAGAGAGAGAGAGAGAGAGAGAGAGTTGGGGAGGAGGGGGGGGGGGGGGTAGTTATCATATTGATTATAATTGCTATTTACTGGGTTAAGAAACAAACAAATGTCTTACCCTGTAGCCGCTGCCACAGGCTAGCAAGTGTTTTGCCTTGATTATTTCTCTGGCAGACATCTTGGCTTTAGCAGTGCACACTGCGTGTGGCCTGGGCATGGTGCAGGGAGTTGGTGTGAGTGACAGTGACAGACTGGTTTTCACTGTTCACATTCCACCAGGCTGTACCGTTTCTACTGTGTGTGGGTTGACACTGCAGTGACATCAACCTCAAATTAACTCAGAACCAGTTGGGGTGCTAGGTTTGGGGAGGTGGGTGGACAAGGATGAAGCCAAAACAGAAATATCGCAAAATCTACTCAGACCTGTGTCATGAACTTGACATCAGGACTTTTTCAGATTTTTTTTATCCCCCCCCTCTCCTAATTTCTGTGTTTGTGAATTCAGCTGAGATTCCAACCCATATGTTCTCAATTACCTTCCTCTGTCCCACATTGTCGGTCTGGTATTTCCTCCCCCCCTCCCTCCTCCTGTCACACCGACCCTTCCAAAAAATAAAGAAATTAAATTAAGCGCAGTTTTGTGCAGAGGAGGACCTCATTCCATATGGTCATTTTCGGGTTTCTGAGTTGAAAACTGGCTGTGAAAAAAACTGAATGGGCTAAAGAAAAAATAGAAAAGCAGACAAAATAGAAAAACATCTGACTACTTTATGTGTTTTTTAGGAATTTGGGCCTGGAACTCTTTGTGTTTGCTGTATTATTTGGTTTGTTTTGGAGAGATCTGTGTAGCAATCTGCCTGTGGTTGAATGGCAGGGCGGAGCCTGTGGTATCTCTGGTTTCTTTCAAAGTCTCTGTGGTCCTGGGACAGCCTATGGGAGGCCCAGCCCTACCGGCTTGCACAATCCCAACAAGAGCAGGAGACCCACACAGTAACGGAGGGAAGAGAAGCTTGCAAACATGCCTGGGTTACCACACATATTACCTGCCTGAGAGGTTTGCTGGGATAGACAGCAGACTGGCTCCATTCAATGCCAGGTTCCTTCCTGGAGGCTCCCACTACTGTATGTGCGAGTTTTGCTCCCCGCACTCAGCAATGAAGCTTTCTTTATAACAGCAGAACCTCCCAGCTCACAGACTGTTCCAGAACACCTTCTAGGAAATAGAGCCTTCTTGGAGGAAGCCCAAACTCCCTCCCTTAGCATTTTGGTACAGGCCACCTCAGAGAATCTCCGGATTTCCACAGCGCGGCTGATGTGGAAAGTTTGTACAGTAGTTGCGCAGAGCATAATTCCTCACATAGGGCTGTGGTCTGAGGAGGCTAGGGCGCAACAACCTCCCAGTGCCTCTGGGCCTTGGAATTAGGCCATGGCAAGGTGGAGCGCGTGGATAGCTGGTACAGGGAGCGTCATTGGGCGGCTTTTCCATAATTCAGGTGGCTGCTTCCTTTCGATTATATTCTTCATTAACTTGGCCATATATGCCGTTGCAAGAAAATGCGATCCACGAGTCAGACCATTTAAACTTCAGCAGCACTGTTTGTGGAAACAAGCGAGAAGGAGCGAGAGAGAGAGAGAGGGCTCTCTCTGTCCGAGGAGCACAGACTCTCAGGCTCATTGCATTCTCTTTTCCCCTCCGTTAAGAGGATCAACGTCGTGGTTGTTTTTCCCAGAGAGGAGAAGGCGTGTTTTGTGTTTCGCGGTGGGGAGGAATTTGGCGAGGCCTGCCCAGCGGCTCCGTGCCAGCAGTGAAGATTGCCCATTGTCTTGTTGCGGAGCGGAGCAGAGGAAGAGTCTTACTACTTGTGGTGATTAAAAAAAAAAAAAACAGGAAGGGGTTAAGAATGTGGAGGCTAGTGGCTGCTTCCCATGTCCCTTGCTACACGCCTTTATGGGCGTGACGATGAAGTTTACAGCACGGCTGTTCTTCTGAGAAGTGGTGAGGAGAAGACCGTCAGCTCAGATATGCCTGAAGTGAAGGACATGGACATGGACAACCAGGACGTGACTGGGACTGGACTGGGATCAAGGGCTGTTCGGAGCGATCGTACAGTAGTGTCAGGTACTTTAGGTAACTTCCACAGGTGCTTCGGGAGCATTTTGGATTTGCCTAGGACAACAGTTTAAAGTGTTGACCGCAGAATTGTTAAGTATGCAGAACCCGTATGTCTTTACCAAAGCAAATCCAGTTCAACAAATCAGATCTTGGAACTGCAGCTGCACCCTTGACAAACATACCCACCACGCGTAGCCCCTAGCAACACCTACCCCATACACACAACGTGCAACTGTCAGTGGCACACAACCTGGATTTCTCCTGCAAAAGCCTGATGTTACAAATTAACATACGAGATGGAGGGGTATAAATAAAAAGTGCTTATCACAGGAAAGTGACTCTCACTGAGCAAACAACAGTGATTAGCGTAGAACAAGCTGACTGAACTGCTCTCCAAGGGTGGGAGCAATTGACAGCCCATCTCTGTCATGGTGTGAAATGAGCACTCGCAACCAGCCAAACGCTGGTAAAATGTTGATTGTGTCTGGTAAGATGTTCTATTCTAGCAACCAGTTTGGCAGGTAACCAACCAGGTTGTGTTATATTGTAGAATAGAATAGAATAGAATAACCTTCATTTTCCCCCAAGGGAACTTCAGTTGTAGCCCCAGCAACAACAAAAAAGACAGACAGTGGGGCAGACCCACAACGCACAAACAAACATATTAAACAAAGACATCCAACAGAATAATTACATCAATCAAGTGAATTAAATTAATTAAAGTGCAATACAGCCATGATTAAGAAAATAGTCCCGCTGTCCCGAGATGTCCAGTGTCACCAAGCAGTCCAACACACAAACTCCGCCTCGACGACTCTCCTCCATACACGCAGCGCCGTGGTCTCTGCCCACCGCCGAAACGGAGCACGAAACTGCGTCAATACTCCCAGTCGTCTCCTCATTCCTCCCCCGCATTATGTTCTCCTTCCCTGGCTGCCTTTTGAAGATTGCCTGCACTCCCGGATCAGTCCTGAAATCCTCAACTCCGGTGAAGAGCGATGGTAAACTTTGTTGCTGCAGTCTGCAGATCCAACGGACATTCCCGAGCATATGTTGCGAATGCGTCTCCATGGTGACGACCACAAACAAAATTATACCGACTAGACAATTTGTCGATATTATCAAACGAGCAGCAGGAGTGCCCTGAAAAATCTCCAGCCCGCTTCCCCGTCCCACTACAGACACACAGCGCATGAAAAAAACAAAGACAAAAGCCAGACACAACAAAACACATTCAAATTAACAAACACGAACACGAGAGACAGCTGGACTACATGTCCCCATTACAGCACCACGTGATTGTAAAGGGTAATGTGGCTAGTAATAGATTGAAAACGGCAGATGATTTTTTGAATCCACAAGCCACTGTGGTCAGTGGGTTAAAAAGTAATTTTTTTCTGATTCCTATCCTCTCTGGCCTCTTTCAGGTGGGGGACAAGGTGCTGGTTCTGAACCGCTCCGGATTGTGGCAGGAGGTGGTGGCGGTGCTGGCCAGCCACACGTTCGCCATGCCCGACGGGATGAGCTTCGAGGAGGCCGCCGCCATCCCTGTCAACTACATCGCCGCCTACATGATGCTATTTGACTTCGGCAACCTGCGGCCCAACCAGAGCGTGCTCGTCCACATGGCGGCAGGTAAGGCAGGGGCTGTCTACGCATGCACACGACCCCCAATGATGCTGCCCCCCCCCCCAGCCCTACGATCCTGATGAGATCTTTAGTAAGCAGTATGAATTCAAGGCACTGTTCAACCAAACTCTTAATTATTCACCTAAGATATATGGGCAGAGGCAGAAAGTGTTGAAGTATGAGATCCCACCTAGTAAAGACATAGGCAGGATGTCATTGTGTGCCTGTGTCTGTGTGTACATGCATGTGTTTGTGGTATAGTAAATAATCTTGATATCATAAAATCTAATGAATAATTAATAATGCGGATTAATAATTAACAATCAATGATAACGATAATCTAAAACAAGTGCAGAAAGGTTTTAGCGTTGAACAGCATTTACCATTCATGTCACTGAAATGAGACCTTGGGCTTCGGGCCTAATTAAAGTTGAAAAGGTCCCTGTTGAGGCCAGCTTAATTTATTCTACAGGAGTGCTTTCCTTTTTTGATCGCAGTAAATACGTTACCAATCACTGGGGAGTGTCTACAGCGTTCATCTCAATAGCTGGTGATCCTTTTAGATTGATAGATGCGTTGGCAATTTGCCAATTAGGGGTGAATCAGCGTGAGGAGACGGTCCATCAGGATTAATAATGAATTCATGGCTGCGGTCCAAATGTTTTGTATACCTGTTCAAAATAAATAGTTTATAAGTTATGTCAAAATGTAACGCACTGCTGTGTTCATTGCTTGTTTCTTAGTGTCCTTGAGTCCCGTATGTATAAACTGAGTCCAGAGCATAGAGCTTGCATCTGCATGATAAGAATAGAGTTGTGCACATTCTCACTGGGCAGACTGGAGGGTGTCAGTTGCCCTCTTGAACTTGAGTCTTTGACCACGCCACACCTCCAGGTCTGTTTCTTTTGCAGAGACTCACTGACAGTGAGAACAGACACTGAGACTCAGATATAAGCATGCTATGTTTGACAGCTCTTATTCAGTCACAGGTCATTGTCCTGGGGTGCGGGGTTAGGTCTGGTCCTCATACCTCATAGAGGTTCTCTCAGAAGACCAGGAGGGGTGACAAGGTACCCCACATGACATTACATTATAGGCATTTAGCAGACGCTCTTATCCAGAGCGACTTACATACTTCTTATTATTATTACATGATGATATTGGATATATATATAAGCAAGCAATGCAGGTACCTTGCCCTTGCTCAAGGGTACAACGGCAGTGTCCTACCTGGGAATCGAACCTGCAACCTTTCAGTTACAAGTCCAGTTCCTTAACCATTATACTACACTGCCGCCCAACTGTCGAGAGTTTCAGGGCATCCCCATCGCTCGGCTCCTGTGCAGTGTCACCCACCTGGCCTTCTTCTATTCACACCCTAGGTTCCCCTTTTGTCCTCATTAGCAGTGTCAAGGTAACCTCGGCGCTCAACAGCCAGACGTTTCTAGGGTAGCGTGCATAAATCATATGATTTTACGATCGCATGCTGTTGTTTTTTATCTTACTGTCTGAATTGAGACACGCTGGAGTTGAGTCAGGCAAGGTTTTTGATGCTGATGAATGTCTCTTTCAGAACCGAGCACCTGCTGTATCTAGAGTTCCGTCTGAAATGGGCTGTGCATGTGTGTGTCTGTCTGTGCAAGCGTGCGCACATATGTGTGTGTCTATGTCTATAGGGGTGGATGAGAAAATGTGTTTTCTTTCACTTTGTTTATTCTGTATTCAAGCTTATTTTCGTCCGAAAATCAGTATTGTGAAACAGTACTCAAGTGCTTCAAAACACAAGTCTCGTCTTGTTATCCCAGCAAAAACACTGAGGGAATGTTGCAAGAATTAATAAATACATTTTGTAAATGTCTGTGTCAGTCAACCTTGTTTTCCCCTAATGAAGAATAATCTCTTGTTTGAGTAATGCACTGCTCTGCAGCTCATGCTCTTGAACACACTCAAAATTCTTAGTGGCAAGAAGCATAAAATTATGGACTACCAGCCTGCTTACTTGCTTGCTTTAGATTCAAACCCAACCATTATGATCAGAAGTAGGAGGTGGATTTGATTAAAAATCCTGGTTTAAATCTAAATCTGTAGACGTATGATTGTTATGTATTTTCACCTCTCAAACATGAGTCTTCTATATATCAATATGAAGTGTGATGTAATATTAGACCTTATGCCATGTCATGGATATCATCCCCTTTGCACACTACATTATCTGAAGGTACGCCGTCATTCTTCCTGTCAGCACCATTGACACCAGAATAGATCAGATGACTGAAAACAAAACAACTATGTCCACATTATTTTCTGTTTGTCTTGCAATTCATCAGTGAGTCATTGGGTCATGGCATACTGAACACAGTGTTTGCCAGACCTTTTGATTAACAGTGCCGTGGTAACATCACATGCCCCTGAACGGGAGACAGTGGCTGATCAGGCCCTGAAAGCGTCTCTCTGTTCATTAACACGGACGTGTTTGGCTCCAGAAAATGGCATGGCACGTACTGTCGCTGCGCCCGGTCGCCACGGAGAGCCATCCGCACCCCCGCTGGACGGGGGGGGCACACCAGCCCGACAAACCACATCTCGGGAGAAGTCGGACGTGAGGAGCATCAGGTGTCGGAGTGTTGAGCGCAGGCCCAAATGAGCGGTCGCTAGAAAAGAGAGAGAGGGAGACGGCGAAAGAGAGAGAGAGAGAGAGTGCGCTGATTCGTCCGTCTGAACCTCCGCAGCGGCCCCAGCCTCAAGAACCTCCCTCCCACACTTGTGGGCTCAGGGCTCCGGTCCCCTCTCTCAACAATGAATTATTGTTCCCCTCGTCATCCCGCCCACGCACTCCAGACATCGCACATCTGCATCCCCCACACCGCTCTCTCGGCCGCGCTCTCGGGCCGGTCAACACCTTCTCATCAAGGCGACGGCGCGCTTTCACTTCCTCTTGCTCTGTAAAGCGAGGGCATGGAACTGGCGGTTTGGATCCCCGTTTAGTATTGTGCTGCGAAATCTCCTTCCAACCTCTCCCTGAACCCGAGCCTGCGCTGAAAAGCCCTGTTTATGCCTGGGCTCACACTCAAGGACCGTCCCTCTTTATGCTGCCTGCCAAGCTTCATGTCCACAAAGAAGAGATGAGAGTGGGATAAAGATGTGTGTGTGTGTGTGTGTGTGTGTGTGTGTGTGTGTGTGTGTGTGTGAGAGAGAGAGAGGGGGGGGGGATGAGAGTAATTCTCCAATAAAAGAGAGCGATGGGAAATGAGAAGAGTAGCGGAGAGAGAGAGGGAGATGATTGGAGAACGATTAGAGTAATTCTCCAATAAAAGACAGAGATGAAAAACAAGAAGAGTATGAGAGAGAGAGAGAGAGAGAGAGAGAGAGAGAGAGAGAGAGAGAAAGCAAGAGACAAGCAGAGAGAGAGAGAGAGAGAGAGAGAGAGAGAGAGCAGGATAGAGGTGGAGGTAAAATGAGAATCAAAGCATTACAGGGAAAAGTTGGAAATCAATCTAGCTCATTTTGAATGTGAGAAGCAGAGGCTTGAAGAGTGTGAAACAGAAAGCAGTTGAGTAGCAAATAAGATGAAGAGAAGGAGAGGGGAGATACCAGAGAGAGAAACAGAGATGTTAGAGAGGGAGAAAAAAAGTGGGAGCCATGTGGATTTGGAAGCCAAACAATCTGAATTGTGGAAAAATAGAGAGAAAGTGTTGAAGAAAGTGTCATCCTGTTCCAAGCAGGACACTATGGCGTATGCTGACTGGCAGCCTATTTATGATCAGGGCAAAGTACAATTTTGAGATCTGTTTATCCATCCATATATGTGTCCAGTGTGGTATAAGGCCAGAATCAGATCAACGAACTTCACAACAATGTGGCATAATGCCAAGTACTTTGCTTAGTTTATGCTGGGAGCTAATGGAGCTCTTGTCTCGATTCTGCAGGGTGACATCATCATTCATAACAGACTCACGTGCACACTGGTCTCTGCTCTTTCACCAGTGCACTCCTATAACAACCTCAGGCATTGGCCTCTTGTGTCTAAGTTACAGGACCATGTAAACGGTGTTTTCTGAGCAGAGGCCCAAGAACAAGGCGCAATATTATTGTTGTGCTTAAAGGTGCACTAGGCAGGATTCTTACCTTGATAATATTCTAAAATAACCATACTCAGTCATATCTATGGTGCACTGCCAATCCCTGTCTTTGTGTACATTTGCCAAATCCGTGTTTCTCTGCATGTATTTATTATTCTAAGATGTGTTCGGGACATTTCTGGGCATGATGCTCTTTTCTGTGTGGGGAAAGGTGGGTGTGGCTATAAAGCCTGTGGGGTGGGATCAGGTTTCAGCAGAGCGTTTGTAGCTAGCTAGCTACTGCAATGGTGGAGGTGAAGAAGAGCAAGCACCGCGAACCCAAACAACCAGCCGACAGGGCACGTTCAAGTGCTTTCTGTTGGACCTTTAAGTAACGTTACCTCTAGCTATCCAGCTACATTAGGTACTAGATGGCTGAAGTCGTGTACCTTAAGTGGGCGAGGTTAAGGACGGAGGTGGAGGCTTCTTTGATTGTAAACACAGGACAACAGCAAGGCTAAAAATCATGCATAGTACACCTTTAAATTTGGTATGAAGGGGCCAAATTCTTTCTTATAACTAATAAAGGTAGTAATTATCATTGTCAGGAGCATGGTCTTCAGTTGGTGTGCAGGACGTGCAAACTATAAATGCATATTCTGTTGCCATCTGTTTTCTTTTTCCCTTCATATAACGCTCTGCTCTGGCATTTCAGTGAATTTCAGAAAGCATTGCTACATCTTGAAAACAACATTCTGATGCAGAAAAATGGACAAGACATCTGCCATGACTAATATTCCTAGGCCGAGTGCTATATATTGACTGCAGCATTGCCTAGTTGGCGAGGAAAGTTGTGTAGTGCACAGTGTGAATTCTAGATCATTTCAAACGTGTTGAAAAGTGGTATTATCACTGCTGTGGTTGGTATAAAAGGGAGAGTGGTATAAAATAGAGTGCCTTTTAAACCCAGCAGGAGTGTAACAAGAAACATGAGTGGTGTAATGCGTTAAGGTGCTTGTGCTTCGCGCTGTTCAGCTGTGGATGGGCGTTGTGCATAATTGGCTGTATCTGTTTTTCCTCACTCAATAGCGCCTCTTATGGTCGGTTAGGCTGTGTCCACACAGTCCAACTGCGTAGCTCAGCTAAAACATTACAGAATGAAGAGGAGCAAGCCAGGGAAAACTGGGAAAAACTGGAGAGCAAAATGGCTCTTAGCTCAAGTCTCGAGCAGTGACAAATTACACACTGAGATCTGCTACGCATTGCATTCTGTTTATGGAATACACCTGCTCTGCTCTGACAAAGCTTGTTCAGGGTATAGGTCTGATTGAAGGTCTTCTCTCAGATGAGTGTCCACGCTTGCTGTGGATTTCGTATTTTTATTTTTTCATTTGCCACCCAACCCGGGGCTGTATATATCCCCGATCTGGAATGTCCAACTATCTGCAACCTCAGCCGTGTTCTGTGTGTGAACCACCCTGCCAATTCGGGAGAACTGGGAGAACATGCACGGTTCTCCTCTGAAGCACGTGGTTCCAACAGCTACTTCTTTTCGCCTCGCAGACCTCAGCTAAGCTCGCAAAGAGCATCGGAGGAGGGTCCTTTCATGCAGCTTTGGCGTGCGGTCTTACGATCGCCATTGTTCGAGTAGGGAGTCAGGACCGCCGTTGTACTTTGAGGTACTACTTAACCTGCATTGCTTCAGCTATATATAATATGTATGTGAAAAATGAATATGTAATAAGACGTATGTAAGTCGCTCTGGATAAGAGCGTCTGCTAAATGCCTATAATGTAATGTAATGTAATTTTGGCCAGCCCGGGTCGCCCAACAGTGATGAAACAGTGAGACCCTGCCATACCTTGGGCGAAGCAGGCGCCAATTGTGAGTCGCCCTGTGGAGCTATGGGCCGCATTCGGCACCGGCAGGGTTCGGATTCAATCGCTGTGGATTTTTATGTCTTGGACATTTATTGAGAACGGGGCTCAAATCTGAATATCTCTGAAAACTCATTACAATGTAGTGTAATGGGTAGATGCTAAATATCCCCAATGGCCAGAACTGCCGTCAGTTTTGTGACCATCTGTCTGCCAAATTACAAACTGTTTAATATTTCTTCGATGTAGGTAGTATAGCCTACTGTGCGACATAATTGGCACATTTCTCCACTGTCAGAGCTGTCACCTAAAGCTATGTCTAATATTTTCCCCCCTGACATACATTAAATTATACTCTGGTGTGAAGCTTAAGTTAAAAAAATTAAATAAAAATTTAAAAAAGGCAACCCCATTTCAGTCCACCAAGCTGTTGAATAGCTGCAGGACATTGTCTTATACTGCTCCCCTTCGTTTGCGATGCAGTTGACTTAGCTTCACTTAATTACCACCAGAGAAAATGTAGAACCCTATATCATTCGCAATTTAAAGCGGCCCCGCGGGAAAAAAAAAAAAATTATTCAATATTTCAGCCGTATTTCAATAATCTAAAAAATTCAAAAAAAAAAAAAAAAAGCAAAAGTTGTTTTTTTTTTTTAAACACTAAAGCATGTTTTAAGTAAGCCTCTAACAAAAAAAAAAATTTAAAAAAGATAAAAAGTTGTCAAAAATAGCCAACAAAAAAACAAATTTTTAATTAAAATATTAATGTTATGTACAAATCAAAGAAGCGGTGATGTGCAAAAAAAATGAAGCAAAGATGTTATGTAAGTTGAAGTTAATACGATGGGCCACGATGAATTCATTAATAAAGAGGCAGAGTTCAGTCTGTTTAAACAGAAAATATTTGTGTGATTGATTAAAATTAACGAATGGATAATTTCAATTATAAAAAGAGTACAATTGCCAGAATAAAAAAGAATCCAAACCCTTTGTTTTAATTGCTTTTTATTAAAACGCTAAGCGATGAGGCTACGAGCTATACAAGCTACTAGCTTTAATAGGAAAAAGGCAATTTTAAAAAAAAGAGTTTTGAAAAAGTGTTAAGAAAAAAAGTAACGTCACAAAAGTTTTGCAAAGCAAAAAAGAACAGAAGCTGCAATGTTAGTGTTTATCGGCACTCGGCGGCAAATCGGAATTTATCAAAATTATCTAAACATCTAGCATAAAGACAAAGCTCCGTTTTCTTTTTTTTCTTTTTTTTTCAAGCAATTGCGTTTGACGAGAGTACCGACAAACAGATTTTTTCATTACATTTTTTTTTGGGGGGGGTGATTTTTGAATTTTTGCATCTCTGAAGATTTGGAGCTCGATCGGAGCTGACTGGAAACACGAAAAGGAGCTGATATTTGCTTGGTCAAGTTTGAGTTGCTATCAAAAACAAGTTGTGTGGCTTTACAGTGTGTGGGGACAAGTTGTGTGGGATGACAACATGAGGTGATATGCAGAAGGTGTGCTTGAGTTGCCGGATTTGCAGAAAAAGTTGCTGAATTGCAAGTTAAATTGCACTGTTAGGCTGTTATTATACACTGTATTATTACTATGTCATGTCATGAATACAGGGTCTGAAGATACAGTCGTGAAAACATGAATACAAAAAATCAATCACAAAGAATAAATTCAAAAAAAAAACGGAAATTCCTGAATGAAGATACTACTGAATATGGAATGAGACAGATGGGACGTGATCTACGCACACTGATATACACTCAACACAAACATTTTCAATTTTTCGCGAACAAGATCACAAACGATCAAAAAGAACAAAGAGCGATACCTTTGCGATTTCGGCGCCACAACCATCTACCGCTCTCACCCGACACGCCCTCATTTCTTCAGTCCCAGGCCGCAACAACACTAACAGTGTTAGAGTGTGTCACTGTGAGTGAAAAATTCAAAAAATCTTCAAGCTCGGCTTTTAATAATAGGCTATAACTATTCGCCTAATTATTTTAAGAAATGTTGTGATGTTGGCTGCCACATGCATGTCTGAGCGCACTTGTATTTATTTTACGCACACACGCACACATAGCCTATATATATATAATAGCCTGTGGCCCGTGGTAGTCATCATTTTTCTCCATCTGGCCCTCAGTCAAAAAAGTTTGGACACCCCTGAATTGGAGGAAGCGTCGGGAAGTATTATCTTCCCATTTTTGTCCAATGAACTTGGTGACTCTCCAGTTGCTTCTTTGTGGTCCAACATGTTCAGTCTGTGTCCCAAAGTGATGATGTCACAGTCTGTGTCCCAAAGTGATGATGTCACAGGCTTTTCCACTCATTTCTGAAGAACAGCTTTCTCTCAGAATGGAACACAGTCGATCATCAACTGGACTGTTATAGAAGCAAATAAACAATAGGAATATGTATCTAGCAATAAGTGTGTGCATATTTTACCATTCATTACTATTTTTCCATTATTGTACTTTAAAGTGAAAATTGAAACAACTTATTTTAGCTCATAAGTGATGCATTGGGCCACACCAAAATGCTAGCGATGGACTCTAGTCTCAATCTCAACAAAGGTCTCTCAGTTCTCAGCACAAATCACATTAGTCCTTCCCTCTTATATTGAACAATATAATAAAAAATATTTGACGTGTCACCGTGGTTTCACGCCTCTCTGGAATTGATTTTCTTCATCATTTGGCATTTCGCTCTTATATCAGGACATAAAAAAGAGAGATAAACTTCAAAACGATGTAAAGAAGAGCATTTGCAAATAAAGAGAGCACTTGGCCGATTAGAGAGCGTAGATTAGAAGATTTAGATTTTTTAAATTGCACTTTTTTGCATAATTTTTTTCTTGTTGTGATAGATAACGTTAGCTAGATAGAGTTGGGTAGTATTTTTTGGTCCTCATTAGTGTAGTGTGAGTTATCCTTTAGCTTAGCTTCTATTTTTCCAATTTGGCTGGGTAGCTATTTATCCATTTTTTTGTTTTTTTTTGGCTATACTTAGCAACTTATCTAGTAGTTTTGTATAATACGTATAGTCCTTAGTTTATCAAGCATCGGTCGCAAAAGCATTTATCCCGGAAGCAGCAAGACTGTGGGATTGCACTCTTTTCCAGATAACTGAGAAATGGCAGGTAAAAGTTGGATGTTTTCCATCCAGTATACAATGAAACACAGTATAATAGCCTACAACTGGAGCAATTATTTCATGATGATTTTTGCAGTCATGAAGTATAATGTTGAGTAGTAAGAGGATGTAGTATGTCAATTGGTACGAGCGACCAACAACATTCCAATCCCGCACGGCATCCCGTACCACTCAGCCACGTTCCCCAGCCTTACTTGCTCCTCCATTGCCTCTTCTCCAGCGGCTTGGGGTGCTGGAGCTGCTAAAGGCTCAAATAGGTATGGCTGAAGATCGCCTTGGTCCTCTTTTTCTGTGGACTTGGGGAACTCTGGAGGCGAAATATCCTCCACCTCAAACAACCTTTTGGTCGGATTGCTGGCCTGGCTACCGTTCAACTTGATGTCGTTCATTTTATCAATGTAACACACACTCGCTGTAAAATTACCTGTTGGGAAGGGAGGGGGGAGGGCGTATTCTTCTTTGGGACAGAGCGAGGGAGGGGTGTGGAGACAGGTGTGGTTCCCAGCCCCTTAGTTAGCTTTTTTTTCAGGTGCTGGATGTATTTTTTTTTATTACGAAAGAGGTGCGGTCCAGCTAAAACAAGGACCTTTGGTTCCCCTTTAATATGTTTAGGTTTATGCAACAATTAAGGTGGCTACAGACAGGTTAGCATATATTCAGAAATTAGATGAATCCATGAAACTGCCAGTCCCAAACTATCAGCCAGTTTTTCCTCAAACTGTATCCTGGGCCTGGTAGGGCCAAAGGCAGCAGACCCAGTATAGAGACAGATCAAGATTATTTAATTACATCTCAAATAATGGCTGTGGTCATAGGACGTGTTCACCTTTTATACTGCAGCTGCATGTGAGCGGAGTGCATGTGCGTGCGTGCGCGTGCCTCGGTATGGGTGCAAACATGTATATTATTTGGGTACACACATTGGTTCTGAATAGTTTGTTATTTATTGAAGTAAATTAGATGAAATATGAAGATCAGGAATGCCTCCATAAGCTCACACTATTGACGCTGACCAGAAAAAAAATTGTATTGCCAAAATCAACATTACATTACAAAATCAGCACTATTTATAAAGCGTGACATTACACAGCATCTTACCGTAATCGCTAAACTAATTTTGCAATAAATTTACACTTCCACCGTGATAAAGCCCACGCCTTTATTTGTGTACATTCTAATGGGTAGTGATTGTGTTATCACACTTTTGAAAATGCTGGTAGTATTCATTTTTACTTCTCTTTATGATGAGTCATTAGCGTGAATGCATACAGAGATGGTTTGCCTGACTGTCCCACAAAAACAGTTTTATGAAAATGTGAGTTCAGACCGTTTGGACTCCTCCCCTGAGCAGAGCAGTGGAAACTGCTTTGGCATGAGTGTCGACAGCTCAGCAACTCGACTCCGCGAGCTGGGTTCCAGTGCTCCATTGTGGGGTCCAATATTCCAGTTACTAGCACTGTGTGTGACATCAGACCGATTCCCTCAACCCCCACACCCCCCCCCCCAACTCCCCCCAGCCCTGTCCCAGTCAGCGGAACCCCCTGTCTCTCGGTCCAATCGAGTCAAAGCGGGTTGTCCGCTCTCTATGCGCACTCCTTGTAAGAAAAAAAATTCTTGGTACACATCATTATAGAAGACACCTGTGGCCAAAAGTTTTATCCCCAAGTTTTATCTCTATGTTTCTGTATATCTGTATATTCTGCACAGATGTTTTCACTTTGCACTGACGGGTGTGGAACTGTTGGCTGAAAATATCCGAGTGAATTGTTTCAGGGTTAGGGGAAATTCCTTCATATTTTGGCTGGCTGGCCACCTCATTTGGCCTTCGAAATGTAGAGCCGGATTATGTCAGAGAGAGAGAGAGAGAGAGAGTCCTGTCACTATGTGTTTGGCCCTCAATTGTCCTCATTGAGACACCATATTTGACATCTGTTAAATTTCTGGGGTAAACAATTCAATTAAACCAAACTGGAATGAATGAAATTAGCTGCTGGAATTTGCTTAACTGCCACATTGCCTTGGGAGTGGGGGAGTGTAATAATTATACTGTCACTGAGTTAGATAAAGAGAGTGTCTCCATTGTTGCACACCCTCAAGACAATGGGAAAGACCATGCACATGCATGACAAAGCAGGGATGGAGAGGGAGAGAATGTATGGGAGAGAGAGGGGGGAGGGATAAAATGGGATGATGGGTTAAATTAGTCTGTGCACATATTTGCAAAGATTAGCAATGTAGGCACACTTGAAAGACTACCTTCTGACTCCCCCTGTCTTGTGTGTGTGTGTATAGGTGTGTGTTCATGTGTGTGTGTGTGTGTGTGTGTGTGCGCGTGTCTGTGTGCACGTGTGTGCAAGTGCTTAAGGGAGGGGCTTGGCACCAGCGCATGTGGTCTTGTGATGGGATGTTGGTGGTGTCACAGGGCTGGCAGGCTGTCTCAGCTGTCAGAGGGAGAATCCATGTCTTTCTGCTCACAGGGGCTCCCAAAGGGGTACCTCCAAACCCAAGACCTTCAGGTAGCACCTTGTGCCCATGTCTCTGTGCCAGGGTGGAATGCCAGGGAAGATACTTTTTTTGACTTTAAGGGAAGCGAGGCAGTGCCATAGATATAGAACCTGGACAGTGCTTTCAATGCAGAGTTGACCATCTGGTTGATCTATAGTAATATCTGTAGTGTTAGCCACCCCTTTGCTCTACAGACTGCATTATTGGTGCTGTGTGAACACCCGTGGCAGCAGGCTCAAAGCAACAGTGACACTGCACCTTCATAGATATGTGAAGACCTCAAAGAGGTCCCCCAACGTTTCCCAGGAATTGGCTGTGACCGTGGGCGTTTCTTTGCCTGTGCGTATGCGTCCTCGGCGCTTGTTGAGATTGCGACAGGGAAAGCGCCGTGCGGTTGTGGTTGTTGAAATGGAGAGACTGAGTTCATGCTTGTTTCCATTTTGCACCCATTTTAAAGTACTTTGTGGCTAGAGACCATTAATCGCTATGGAAGCTGTGTACCCAGCAGCATTACCACATTCAGCAAAGGAGTTTCCATTGTTATTTAAGTAGCTGAGGAATTAAGTACGACTAGTGTTAAGAATGGTGGATGGAACATTAGTTGAAGACTAGGAACTGAAATCCACATTGTTGCTGAATATATTGAGTCCAGTATCTTGTAACACTCGGGTAGAACTGTACAGCCTGAACCCCTGAATGATTATGCTCATACACACATACATGAACACACACGGTGTGATCTAAAATCCAGCAGGAAGGATTTCTTGTTTCTTCAATTGGGCAGTTTTGAAAGCTCCTGAACAAATTAGTCACTTATAAGTGCGGGGCTTGGCTTCTGCTCAACACCTAATGCATTCTGATTCTGATGAAATAAAATCCAGTTACGCAAAGATGACTTCTCTGCGCCCTCGCCCTCATACAATTTGGCTCTGGTCTCCTTGGCAACTCCACCTTACTTCAGGGGATGAGTTCAGCGCGCTCTACGTAGCTCACAGTGCTTATCGAGGATTGCTGTCATTGCTTTGCAACATTCTGGGTTGGTTTCAGGGCGAGAAATCTTGAGTTTCTTCAGATTCAAGGTCTTTAGGAATGGAAGCAACAAGGGTGAATGTTGGTTTTTTGGTTTTCCTATTGTGGGTGTGAAAGGGGGAAAAAATAATAACGTTTGTGAGATGAATTGGTGTGTCAGAACTCTGGGCGTGTGCATGTGTGTCGGAACTGCATCTAAAGAATTAGCTCCTTGCTCCCCACCAATTCAACCAAGCCAGGCACTGCTCCTTTTTTTGTATGGAGTATAGCAACTCCCTCTTTGCAGATCTCTCTTGCATCTCATCCAGAATGCTGCTGCTCACCTAATCTATAATCTCTCCGGGCTCAGCCATGTCACTTCCCTTCTTACCGCCACTACTTTATCAGCTTGCATCTAATTCAAAACCTTGGTGCTAGTAAAACGGACCGGCTTCTTTATACCTTCAATAAAAATCATTTGACCCTACACACCAGATAGAATGATTAGACCCTACACACCAGATATAATCATTAGACCCTACACACCAGATAGAATGATTAGACCCTACACACCAGATAGAATCATTAGACCCTACACACCAGATAGAATCATTAGACCCTACACACCAGATAGAATCATTAGACCCTACACACCAGATATAATCATTAGACCCTACACACCAGATATAATCATTAGACCCTACACACCAGATAGAATCATTAGACCCTACACACCAGATAGAATCATTAGACCCTACACACCAGATAGAATCATTAGACCCTACACACCAGATAGAATCATTAGACTCTGCACACCAGATATAATCATTAGACCCTACACACCAGATATAATCATTAGACCCTACACACCAGATATAATCATTAGACCCTACACACCAGATAGAATCATTAGACTCTGTACACCAGATATAATCATTAGACCCTACACACCAGATAGAATCATTAGACTCTGCACACCAGATATAATCATTAGACCCTACACACCAGATAGAATCATTAGACTCTGTACACCAGATAGAATCATTAGACCCTACACACCAGATAGAATCATTAGACCCTACACACCAGATATAATCATTAGACCCTACACACCAGATAGAATCATTAGACCCTACACACCAGATAGAATCATTAGACCCTACACACCAGATAGAATCATTAGACCCTACACACCAGATAGAATCATTAGACCCTACACACCAGATAGAATCATTAGACCCTACACACCAGATAGAATCATTAGACCCTACACACCAGATAGAATCATTAGACACTACACACCAGATAGAATCATTAGACCCTACACACCATATAGAATCATTAGATCCTACACACCAGATATAATCATTAGACCCTACACACCAGATATAATCATTAGACTCTGCACACCAGATAGAATCATTAGACCCTACACACCAGATAGAATCATTAGACCCTACACACCAGATATAATCATTAGACCCTACACACCAGATAGAATCATTTGACCCTACACACCAGATAGAATCATTAGACTCTGCACACCAGATAGAATCATTAGACCCTACACACCAGATAGAATCATTAGACCCTACACACCAGATAGAATAATTAGACCCTACACACCAGATAGAATCATTAGACCCTACACACCAGATAGAATCATTAGACCCTACACACCAGATAGAATCATTAGACACTACACACCAGATAGAATCATTAGACCCTACACACCATATAGAATCATTAGACCCTACACACCAGATAGAATCATTAGACTCTGCACACCAGATATAATCATTAGACCCTACACACCAGATAGAATCATTTGACCCTACACACCAGATAGAATCATTAGACTCTGCACACCAGATATAATCATTAGACCCTACACACCAGATATAATCATTAGACCCGACACACCAGATAGAATCATTAGACTCTGCACACCAGATAGAATAATTAGACCCTACACACCAGATAGAATCATTAGACCCTACACACCAGATAGAATCATTAGACCCTACACACCAGATAGAATCATTAGACCCTACACACCAGATAGAATCATTAGACCCTACACACCATATAGAATCATTAGACCCTACACACCAGATAGAATCATTAGACCCTACACACCAGATAGAATCATTAGACCCTACACAGCAGATATAATCATTAGACCCTACACTCCAGATAGAATCATTAGACCCTGCACACCAGATATAATAATTAGACCCTACACACCAAATAGAATCATTAGACCCTACACACCAGATATAATCATTAGACCCTACACACCAGATATAATCATTAGACCCTACACACCAGATATAATCATTAGACCCTACACACCAGATGGCATCATTAGACCCTACACACCAGATAGAATCATTAGACCCTACACACCAGATAGAATCATTAGACCCTACACACCAGATAGAATCATTAGACCCTACACAGCAGATATAATCATTAGACCCTACACTCCAGATAGAATCATTAGACCCTGCACACCAGATATAATAATTAGACCCTACACACCAAATAGAATCATTAGACCCTACACACCAGATATAATCATTAGACCCTACACACCAGATATAATCATTAGACCCTACACACCAGATATAATCATTAGACCCTACACACCAGATGGCATCATTAGACCCTACACACCAGATAGAATCATTAGACCCTACACACCAGATAGAATCATTAGACCCTACACACCAGATAGAATCATTAGACCCTACACACCAGATAGAATCATTAGACCCTACACACCAGATAGAGCTCCATACCTCTGGGTGCCTGACCTCTCCCCCCCTCCTCTTCATCCTCTTCCTCCTCTTCATGCATTCCTGCTCATGCCTCCTGTCTGTTTTGGATTGAGTTTCCCACTGAAGTCAGCACAGCAGAATCCTTGCTCATCTTCTGACCATACACACCTGTCCTGATTGTACCATGGGTCTCCTGACCCTATTCTCTTTTTCTTTTTTGTTTGCCTTCTAGGATATTAATATTATAGACATAGCTGTGTATAGATTATCCATGTAGTGGCATTCACTTCTTGAATTATACTATATGAGCCTTTTGTGCCTTCTTGGTGATAATTTAGTATTCCTGAGACTAACACTGAAGTTCTCCACATTTGTACATCGCTGTGGATAAGAGCATTTGCATAGCGGCAGCAGTGTAGTATAATGGTTAAGGAACTGGACTTTCAATTCAATTCCCAGGTAGGACACTGCCGTTGTACCCTTGAGCAAGGTACTTAACCTGCATTGCTTCAGTATATATCCAGCTGTATGAATGGATAAATGTAGTAAGAGGTAATAAGAAGTTGTGTAAGTCGCTCTGCATAAGAGCGTCTGCTAAATGCCTGTAATGTAATGTAATGCTAAGTGATTGTGAAGTAATGTAGTGGGCTATGTGTGTGTGAGGGAGTATATGTATGATATTGTATTGATGCGTGTGTCCCTGTATGTGTGTGTATTTTCATTTGGAGGTTTTGTGATGATGTGGCAGAACCAGGTTCACCTCAGTTCACTACTGAGGTATGTTACTGTGAGCACGGCCAGTCAGTCTGCCTCAAAGACTATTACATTTCCCAGGTACCCATTATAGCCCGTTATTAAGACCTGCAGTGGCTTCTAAATCAAACACACGCCTCAGATATCGTGGCCCGAAGGGAAACGAAACGAGCAGCCGAAAAGCACAGAAGCCTTGTGCTGCCTAGGGTTTGCTGCTCACTGGCTGCTGTAGGACCTCCCTCCTTGCACTGTTACTCTGCTGTGCCAACCCTACAGTGACCTGCTGCTGAGGGAATAAGCATGGGCCACATATGTGCTGCCTATATCTAAAAACAGGCTGCACCTCTGCTTCCCGCCTTTTTGTTTTTCATTGAGCACCTCTGTAAGCTGGATCTATATCCAGGTCGTCAGACTTTTATTTTTACCTTTGATTCATAAGCCTTGGGCAATAGATGGATGGGCTTGGAAAGCAGTGCCCTTCCTGAGAGAATGACTCGGATCAGGAACTCTGAATGTTTACTGCATAGTTAAGCAAAATCTAAAATGTCACTAAATGCTTACAGGGCAGTAAACTGGGTAATAGCACAGCGCTCACTTGTGGTTAGGTCCAATGCACTCTGTGAGTTTGAATCCTGTGTGGGACAGCTATCAATAAGCCTCTGAGAATTGTACTGTCATGGAATGGGTCCGGTGGAAACCCCAACCTCTCTGTGGAAATGACTCCTAGAGAAAGCAGAACCACCTCACCTCCCCCTGAATAAAGGCACCTTTAAAGAGAATGATAATGGACTGCTAGACGGCTCATTCGGTTAAAGCACTGTGGTGTGTGGATGAGCCTCGCAGCCTCGGATCGAATCCCAACCGCGCCCGTGCCGACAGTGGCCGGTAGCTCCATAGGGCGACATCCGCATCGCCCAGGGTATGGGCGGGTTCAGCTGGACATGGTTTCTCGTTTCGTCACTCTTGCGCGACCCCCGCTGGCTGAAGGGTACTTGTAAGACTGCATGCCAAAGCCGCGTAAGAAAGGTCTCTCCTCCAACGCCGCTCTGTGCGAGCTTAGCTGCAGTCTGCGATACGAAAAAAGTAGCCGTTGGCACCATGTTTTTTGGACAAGAACCGTGGATGTCCCAGCTCTCCCGAATTTGCAGGGTGGTTCACGCATGGAACATGGCTGCGGTTGCAGATAGTTGGACACTCCGGATTGGGGGGAGAATTGGATATATACAGCCCCTGGTTTGGCTGAAAATAAAAACAAATGATAATGAGCATATTTTAAATAAAACACGATCAGGTTCTCTATTGCTTTGGGTAGTGTTCCTTTTTATGGATTGCTAAATGTCCTCACCAGGGTAATCACAAAATGTAATTACACTTAATGGTTTTTCTACCTAGTGCACCATACAATGATGGCTCTATTTTTGTTGTCTATGACCACACACAATACTCTGACCTTTCATGCAATACACAAATACATAATGAGATTTCTTGTCATCAGTTAGAACCAATTTGAGAGAATGGTTAAGATTAATACCCTCCATTTTATTCATTTAACATAATATCTAAGGTGGAATGAGTGCACGTTTTCATGAGTTTGTTTTTTCATACAGCAGATTTTAGAGGACAATTGTCCTGTAAGAAGAGCTCCCTTGTCTCAGGCGCTCGCAGTCTCAGTGTTTCTGCCTGTCTGAGTCTCAGTGTGTCTCCCTCTCTGTGTCTCAGTGTTACTCCCTGTTTGAGTCTCAGTGTTTCTGCCTGTCTGAGTCTCAGTGTGTCTCCCTGTCTGAGTCTCAGTGTTTCTGCCTGTTTGAGTCTCAGTGTTTCTGCCTGTCTGAGTCTCAGTGTGTCTCCCTCTCTGAGTCTCAGTGTTTCTGCCTGTTTGAGTCTCAGTGTTTCTGCCTGTCTGAGTCTCAGTGTGTCTCCCTCTCTGTGTCTCAGTGTTACTCCCTGTTTGAGTCTCAGTGTTTCTGCCTCTCTGAGTCTCAGTGTTTCTGCCTCTCTGAGTCTCAGTGTGTCTCCCTCTCTGTGTCTCAGTGTTACTCCCTGTTTGAGTCTCAGTGTTACTCCCTTTTTGAGTCTCAGTGTTTCTCCCTGTCTGAGTCTCAGTGTTTCTCCCTGTCTGAGTCTCAGTGTTCCTGCCTGTCTGAGTCTCAGTGTGTCTCCCTCTCTGTGTCTCAGTGTTACTCCCTTTTTGAGTCTCAGTGTTTCTCCCTGTTTGAGTCTCCGTGCTTCTCCCTGTCTGAGTCTCAGTGTTTCTGCCTGTTTGAGTCTCAGTGTTTCTGCCTGTCTGAGTCTCAGTGTGTCTCCCTCTCTGTGTCTCAGTGTTACTCCCTGTTTGAGTCTCAGTGTTACTCCCTTTTTGAGTCTCAGTGTTTCTCCCTTTTTGAGTCTCAGTGTTTCTCCCTGTCTGAGTCTCAGTGTTTCTCCCTGTCTGAGTCTCAGTGCTTCTCCCTGTCTGAGTCTCAGTGTTTCTGCCTGTCTGAGTCTCAGTGTGTCTCCCTCTCTGTGTCTCAGTGTTACTCCCTGTTTGAGTCTCAGTGTTACTCCCTTTTTGAGTCTCAGTGTTTCTCCCTGTCTGAGTCTCAGTGTTTCTCCCTGTCTGAGTCTCAGTATTTCTCCCTGTCTGAGTCTCAGTGCTTCTCCCTCAGAGTCTCAGTGCTTCTCCCTCTGAGTCTCAGTGTTTCTCCCTGTCTGAGTCTCAGTGTTTCTCCCTGTCTGAGTCTCAGTGTTTCTGCCTCTCTGAGTTTTCAGTTATATTTCTTGTGTCTCACTCCTCAGGTGGTGTGGGCACCGCGGCCACCCAGCTGTGCAAGACAGTCAAGGACGTGACGGTGTTCGGCACAGCGTCGGCCAGCAAGCACGAAGCCATTAGCCAGGGCGGGGTCACGCACGCCATCGACTACCGTACGCAGGACTACGTGAGCGAGATCCGCAAGATCAGCCCCAAAGGTGAGGTAGTGGCTCCACGTTTCCCAGAGCAGAAAGGATGACTCCCATTGCACCACACTTCTGGTCTTAAGAATGCCATTGTAATGTATAGGTGGAGTGGATCTATGGATAGGAGGGTTTCACTGTCTGTAATCATAAATATAAAACTTGGTCTGGACCCAAACCACTGCTGGCTTGGAGTGTGATTGTGTGAAATGATTCAGCCTTGTATTCCTTCTTGTTTGGTTTAATGATATGACTGATTATTATAAATAGTAATGATTAAATTATTATAATTATTATAATTAGAAGTATTGAATAATGATTATTTTCAGTTGTCGCCAGGATTTTTTTCAATAATGTTAATAACAGAAATATAGTACTTCTGCTCCCCCCTCTCCTTGTAAACAAATCCAATCATTCGTGACACTTTATACAGATAAAAGCAGCCTAATCTAGCCTGCCAGGTGGAAACGGTTACATCCTGCGAGAGCACTCTCCTTCTGTGCAGCGATGCACACCGTGGTCTGGAGTGAAATAGCGACCGTGCCGGTGCCAACCGTGCCATGGCAGGGGGATAATTAGCCGTAGCGTCACACTCAGGGAGGGAGGAAGAGTTTCCTCAGTCTCACTGTGCGTTAGCGTTAGCTTCTCTGTTCCTTTTTTTAATTTTTTTTTATTTTTTAAATTTGTTTCTGATTTTTTCCCTGACCGTGATTCCAACTCGCCCGGGGCCTTATTTTGCGTAGCGATTCTCATCCGAGCCCTCCCCCCACCCGGAAGCAGCCACCAATTGCTGCTCCCACAGGGCGCTGGCCATGCTCGGAAAATGGCAGGACCGGGGCGCGAACCCCGATCCTCGGAGTACAACTGCGCTGACTGAAAGTCAGCGCCTTTTACCGCTGTACCACCGCAGCGGCCCAGCTTCTCTGTTCCAACAGGTGCCCTGCAGTCTGCCTGCGCCAGCTGTGCCGTCCTCCGGCGCTATGGATTCACAGCCCAGCTGGTGACGCGCCGGCGGCCGGCTGCTCGCTTTTCGGAGGACGCGCGTTGCTCCGCGCTCACCTGCATTGACGGACGATGTTGCAGCGATGGGACAGGCCTGCCAGTACAACTGGGCTTCCCAGATTGGGACACAAAGGGATTAAAAAAGCCACAAAAATAAGCAACCAAATGTATTTATGGAATCAATAACTGCAAAGTCATGGCTGGTGATGTTAGCGGTTTGAGTACTGTACGATACAGTACTTAAATCTGACAGTTTGTGTGATATTGGATACATTAAAAGTTAGCATTGATTAATGCACTTATTCCTTATCAGAGAAGAATTCCATTCTTTCTAGTACCACCTTCTCTGCTGCATACATCTTTCCTCCTTTCCATCTGAGCACAACATAAACATGTCTCTGTTATCTCCCCCTCAAACAGAAAGGTGCTTTTGCCCTGCCCCCGTCCACTACACAATTTTAAAAAGACAAGAATTGGTGAGAGTACAGACGGGAGGGGGGGAGCGCGGAGGAGTTACAGTTGTGGGGAGGGGCGTTAGATTAATTTGGTAACATGTCATAGGCACGTAGGCGGAGCCAGCGAGGGGGAACTGTTTGAAATGAGCGGGCTAACGTTACTGTGCGCAGTTTTAATGCCCATCAATCACGAAGAGCGGGGGAAATGGGGCGTTGGCGTATATATGTGAAAAAAAGGTTTTTTACCTTTTTTCTATGTCACAGATAGGGGCGGTCTCCAACTAAACCTTTCAATTTGGGTGGCAGCGAATGGCTCTTTTGTGCACAAAATACGGTGGCACGGCTTAATTATATATATATTTTAACTGTAGGATTTATGTGAGTTATGAAAGGGAAACAAGATACTCTGCTTTATAAGTCAAAAAAAGTTATTTAATGATTACCCCTTTAATGTTACATGATTGCAGGATAAACCAATCCTGCACATTTATCTGCCAAAATGGCGGTAGTAAAAACACATTCTGATTTAAATAAACCTACCTAATACATACGTACAGCAAACATAGCTATGTTCTTTAGGGTTGCCCACCCCTGAGGTAGAACATACCTAAATTCTATTTTTACAGAGAATAGATCGAAATGGTCGAAAGCTTAATTTGAATTTGAAAGGAACTGACAGCCATACAAGGCTTTAATGCTCCCAAATGAATCCATTTTTGAAATTCGGGAGTGATCAAAAGTCTTTGTTTAAGTGAGTGGACAAAAGCGTCTATGGTTCAAATGTTTTTGTGTGTTTCTACAAGGAATTCTTTAGCAGCTTTAAAGCAGCGATTTCACTGTCTCTAAACCCCCTCCCGTCTATTTCTCTGTTCCTCAGGTCTGGACATTATCTTAGACCCTCTGGGAGGTTCTGACACCCACAAGGCCTTCAACCTGCTGAAGCCAATGGGCAAGCTCATCACTTACGGTGAGGGGGGAGGGGGGAGGGGGTGTCCTTGGGTGAACCGGAGGCCTTGCGGCCAGATACCAGGCCTGGACGAACAGCGGCTCCATTCAGCACTTAACCTCTTTAGTACTTACAGAATGTTTACCTTCCGCCTGAGAGCAATTAGGGCCGACATTCGAGCACTGAGTCATCTGCCTTGTCAGAGTCGTTCGGCGGTCTATATAAGATCGGACGTCCCAAGCGAGCCGGCGCGCTGGCATGCGAGAATCTACACAATTAGCACTTCCTCGCTCCCAGCGTCCGGTGGGCTAGCTGCGCCGAAGGCGGCCAGCCGAGTCCTGCGCCCATGCGCTGGTGGGCGAAGGAAGCACGCGTGGCGATCTCATGTCGAAAATAAAGATGGCCTCTCTTTCCCCCTATCCGATCCCACTGCTCCTTCTCTGCAGTTTATCAGAAGTATGCGTAGGAAAACAATGGCTGCTCTATCCCCCCTCTCCCCCCCCCCCTGACCTGGAATGTATCTGACTGTAGCGCGCCGGGCCTTCTTCACTCTGTGAGCTGTCTTTGTCTCTGTCCGGAGAGATTGAGGTTGGACAGAGAACGAGAGAGAAGATGATGGAGAGAGTCGGGGCGCTGGGACAGAGCAAGAAGCCGTTGGGGACGAGGGAGGGAGAGCATAATAAGGAGTGTAAAGGGATGGTAGAAGGAAAGAAAAGAGGAGCAAAGAGAAGGACTGAGAGAGCAGGGAAGCAGGGCCAGATTGAGTGCGACTGAATGAGTTGAGTACCGCAGCAGTTTATCAACGCATCATTTAGTCAAGAATTGGGAGAGTAAATTGCTCAGAAGTCACGTTCAGTGGGTTCCCGCTGCGCTTTGTTGTGTCTTGTGCGCGGTAATTACTGCACATTTTCTTCCTCTCGAGCTGTCACCTCATGCCAGGATTTGGCCATTGATCTGCTTGAGTTACCATGAAAAGCAGTCACTCTTAATTTACCACAGAAGTGAAACGTCGCAGGCAAATTTCAAAGCAAAGCGTGAGCAGGGAAATGCAGGAGCAGTAAAACAATCAATTATTCTGTTTTCTTCCTGCTGTGCTGACAGTTAAATGCTAACAGGTAGCTGTGTTAAGCTGATTTCATCTGTAGTTGACGTAGCAAATGGTTTCAAAATGCTTCATTGAATTAATTTAATGTTTTTATGTGATACAGTTGTACAGTAATATAAAAATCAGAAAACCTTGAATTGGCAGGCCTTAACTAGTTCACTGTCTGTTAGACTTGTAGATTATTTCTTGGGGAGTGATGGGGTTTTTGCTTTAACTCTGTCCACTCCTCTCCTCGCCAGGCACTGCCAATATGCTGACGGGCCAGAAGAAGAACCTGCTGGCCGTAGCCAAGACCTGGTACAACCAGTTCTCCACCAATGCCGGCAGCCTCATTCACGCCAACAAGTCTGTGTGTGGCTTCCACATTGGCTACCTGGATGGAGAATATGAGCTCATTGCACAGGTGGTGGCCAAACTGCTGGAGCTTTACAGCCAGGGCAAGATCAAACCCCGCGTGGACTCCACCTATCACTTTGAGCAGGTGAAGACCAGGGCAGAGAGAGATCGTGTGTGTGTTTGTGTGTGTGCGTACATCTTCATATGGGTTTGGGTAGATCTGGTGCGAATCTCATACCGTGAGACACCTGGGTTTGCCCGCCACTGCGGGGCTGGTTGGTTCCCTCAAGCCCCGAAGGTATCGTTCGTTGGGCGTGATATAGGTCTCTGATAAACACTGGCAACCGTTCAGTTGAGGTGAGGACCTGAATGAATCAATCAGGCGATGGAATGAAAACCAGTCAACAGCTGGTGCATATTACGATGGCACTGACTCAGGCCCGTCGGAAAGAGGAGGCATTATGGCAAATTTGATTAAACTTGACCGCTGGTCATTTTTTGTAAGTGCACAGTATAGGAAAAGTCTTAAGGTTTCGCTGCATTCCTGCTGCCTGGGAACGATGAAAAAGTGCCCAGATAATGGCTCTTTAGAGGCGAATCCTCCCCATGCTCGGCCTAAATGCAGCTTTACCAAAAAAGGCCATGTTTACCCCTCCTGATTGTAGTGCCTGTTATCTGTTGGCTCTTGGCTCAGTAGACTGGAGGAGGTCGGAGCGTGGGCTTCGCTTGGGAGGGGCAGCTCTGCTAACAAAGAATTTGCTTGTACAGGTGTACACTGTGGTTTCTATGGCAATGGGTTTAAACAGGCCAGCGCTCCCTCGGTTGCTGTTCTGTTCTGAGCTGTAGGGTATAGGTGAGCGGTCATTGAGGCAGGACAGTGTGATTCGGAGGAGAAGTGCCCTGTCATTTTGCATTTCCATCGTACCTTGGAGTCTAAATCTCAGGTTTGGCCTGGTATGTGCACACCGTTCTTTTTCATGCAGTTTCCCCTGCTGAATAAGCATCAAAATCATTCGAAAATCAGCGAAAAAAACAGATAAATTACACAGAGATGCCGCGGAAATGAAATTGGGCTATTTTGTTATTTCACGCTCGCTCGCTCTCTCTGTCTCTCTCTCTCTCTCTCTCTCTCTCTCTCTCTCCTCATGTTGCCATGGTGACCTCCACAGGCATGCCTGTGTCTGTCTGGGGAGTGGTCCCACCATGGAGGAATAAAACCAAAAGAAGAAGGGAGCTGGAATCTTAAGAGTGGACAGAGACCAGACTGTTCATAGATCTTAACAGCAGAGGAGCAGCGAAGGGATGAATGGTAGAAAAGACAGGAGGATGAGGGTAACCGGAGAGAGACGGATATGAAGGAAAGAGAGGGGGTGTGAAAATGAAGAAAGGAGGAGTAGAGAATGAGGTTGAAATCCATGAGTGTACAACGTTGACCTTTCATTTCATTTTCCTTCCAACGTGAGGTCTTGCATTCCTAATCCAACACAATAAATTAGTTTTTAAAAAAGAACATATCAAATATCCCCGCATGCATAACACTGCAACAAGTTTCTGCCTGTGTGATGATTTTAGATTTATGATTTATAGAGGTCTGTTGTAACGCTTCATATGACACAGTTGTAGATGATCCCAGAGACATGCTTCACAGCGTCAGTCATTTGAGACAGACCCGAGGCCACACCCCGTCACTCACAACACAGTGAAATTTCACTTCTCATTGTTGCTCTTACAGAAGAATGACTCTGATTCTGAAAACTCACAGCAGTACACTGCAAGCCATGCTGGCAATGATACTATTCTCTTTGTCTACGATAATATTGATAATATCAACAGTAAAGTGGGTTGAATTGTAATATTAGCCATTCGTATTCTAGGAAATATTATATGCGTATGATGCTTAGGAACCTATATTTGGGGGGTTTCTCTCTTATTTATTTATTGAGCATTGTTGCAACAGCTGTGTAGGATTAAAGTAACCATGCTGAAGTGCTTAATCTTGCCATCTTTCTGATAATGACATGGCGATGAGCTCTTTATATACTGATAATAATTACTGAATGATTGGTTAATTGTACTATTTCACTGTATACATTGTTTACGTATAGCTACAGCAGTGACAGCCGTGGGTCCTGCCACGCCTACTCCTGGTTTCAGGCATTCTTTCAAGTGCCAGTTGCTTCCTCCTCTGGTGTGTGCGCAATCGTCAGTCACCCGCTTCAAAGGGACGACACACTGGCAGTTGCTAGGAGACAGTCCGTTTTTGCCGTGGCGTTGGTATTCAGGTGGTCTGTTTCCATTGATGCAGGGTTTGGGTGGGAGGGGGTACGTGACCCTGAGCTATGCTTTATCGACATGACTTCACACTGTACAGCATTGCCAAGGCAGAGCTACAAATGTGTAGCAGTGATCGCAACAGCAATGGTATCACTCATTCACGTACATTTACTTGCTGGAAAAATAATAATAGTAATAAATAAAGATGGGAAAACACAAGACATAAAATAGAAACAAATTAAGTCAAATTAATAACCAAAACACTCCTCTGTATTGGACAGAAATATTGGTTTGTTTGGCAGGACAGAGTCCTTAAGGCTGTGGCAGATAATCATCTTGCTGACAGACGTTTCTTCCTCTTCTCCTAGAAGGGTAGCCTTAATGTATTCGGAGTGCTAATTAGACTGTGGCATTTGGTCTTCAACATTTGACAGCAAGATGCGGTTATTCTTCCTCTCTCTCTCTTTCTCTCTTCTCTTTCTCTTTCTGTCCATCTGTTTCTCTCAAATTCAAACAGTTTCATTGGCAGTAGTAGCATATCTGTATACCCTTTGCAAATTATGCACGTTTGAAAATGGAAAAATAAAAATAAAAAACTGTTTGAAAAGCAATGAAAGAAACAAAAAATTGATTTGCCGTCTGGATATCGGCTTTACTTTTACCGTTTATACGCGTGTCAGCACCGTGCTTGCTTGTGTGAAACGGTTTCAGCGCTCTCAAGGTGAGGAACAGTGATCTTTAACCCGTCGTGCTCAGCACCGTGTCAGTCATGTACGGTGTGCAGGAGAGCTAAGCATGTGGACAATATTGCAGAAAAATCAATTACTCTATAGAGAGAGATGGATAAATGTACCTTTGCTGTGACAGATGGAGACCTACTAAATCCTTCTTCTTCCCTACCCCCTTTAATTTCCTCCCACCCTACCCATCTTTCTACGCTCTTTTGCTTTCCCTCAAACATTATATTTATATCTGTCAATGTCTCCTGTTTTTCTTTTTCTATCTCTCTCCTATAGGTGGGAGATGCGATGAGGCGGATGCAAGAGAGAAACAACATCGGAAAAGTAATCCTGCTCACAGAGCCAAAGAAGGAAGAGGAGAAGAAGGAGGAGAAGAAAGAAGAGGAGAAGAAAGATGAGAAGAAAGACGAGCCCAAAAGCGAGGAGGGCAAGAAAGGGGAGAATTGAAATGGTGGCCAGATAGAGTCAGGAAGGCCACTGAAAGCCCATCTCCTGGGGGCAGGCTTTCATTTTATTATTGTGTGTGTGTGTGTGTGTGTGTGCGTGTGTGTGTGCCTGTGTGGGTGTGTGTGTTTCTAGGGGGTGGGGGATTTTACAGCAGTCTGAGTCACCCAGACCACCTCTCATTCCTCCCTCTCCTCTCTAGCATTGGTACCATCCAGCTCTGGTCCGGCACATTCCATCCTTACCTTCTCTCTCTCTGTGCATAGGGTTCGGTTCTCTGGCTTGCTGCTCACACTCAGCTGAATTTCCTAAGCGAAACCTCTAAACGCAGCTTTTATAATGACATTTTTCTGGGAAGATGAAAATCAGGCCCCCGATCTGTAAAATTGAATTGGATGCTCATTTAGAACGGAGGCATCGGGGGATTACAGACGGTATTCCAGCCCAGAGCTGATGACTGTTGCTGTGACAACTGTACTACCAGGTTCACAGTAGCTACCCAACCCTCTGTCAGACCAGATGCGGTTTAGATTCCTCTGAGAACTCTCGCCTCCCACCCTTGCGATTTACCTGGCCCCCGCACCAACCCAGACTCGCGTACGGGCAGAAAACCCCGCCCGCCTCCCCATCCACTCTCTCATGTTTCAAACCCTGTGCTAATGATGTCATTTAGTACTAGCAGAAGATGAGTCACTGTTGCAGGTGATTGGTTGTCTGCTGCCTGGCATAATATGGCTGCTTGTGAACCTACTGACTTCCAGTAAGGAGAGTCAGCGCGTCATCTGTTGCATGTAATGAGCACACACATGGTTAACTGTGGTGAAGACCCAGTATCTATAGCTTCTTATTATCCTCTGCGATACTATCATTTATTTTTGTCTATGTTATTGACATATATTAAGCTTTATCAGGATCGCTGTAGTGCTACACTGGCTTTCATCTGCCAGTGCAAATCTTTTCCCATTATCAAAGAGATTGAACACAAATCATTTCGATTAATTCATCCACATTGAAGCGCATACTTCATTATTACATTTTCTCTTTGTGTCATTGTGATAGTCCACAGAGAAGCTTTTGTTAAAGTAGAGTACACGTTAAACAGAGAGTGCATAAATTCCCACTGAGAGGCGAAAAAACGTTTAAGATTGCGATAACAGGGACGTTATTCCATTTCACTGGACTGGTGCCTCCGCCGGTGTTAGTGTCCCTGGCTCCACCTTTCCGCTAAATTCTCATCGTTTCACTGGGTCCAGTCGTTCGTCATTCGCCGTGAGCCGGGAGAGCATTGCTCTCATGCGACCTTTACCCTTTCCTTTATCGCAGTCTTGCTTCCTCCTCTCTACCTCTCTCTCGCTCTCTCGATTTTCAAGCTGGTCGGCATGGCAACAAGTATCCAGCTTGTGAGAGATGGGGACAAGGTCTGCCTCCCTCTCTCCCTTCCTTTCTCTCTCTCTCTCTCTCTCTCTCTTTTTCCATTCAGAAGTGCAGGGTTGCACAGCCCACTCTCCCCCTGCTGAGAATGTTAGGGATTGCTCGGAACGAATCCTCTCTGATCCAGCAGTGTACTTTGTAATCGGCCCCGTAGTGCATTGCAGCATAGGAAGAGAGCCAGTCACTCATCAGATATTGCATTTTGAGTTGGGACGGGTTGCCACTTCAGGATACCCCCTCTTTTGGGGAATGGGGGTGTTGCTATCGCAACCCTACCCCGCACCTCTATTATTTTGCCCGCCAAGAACAATTGACTGTCTGAGCCCTCTGTGGCCTCTATTGGTTATTGTTGGGCATGTGTTCAGCAGTCTAATGTAATGATTAGAGGTTAGGCAACCCTCCCTTTCCTCTTCTTGCTCTACATGTCTGTGCAGTCCCAGTGCCGCCCCAACAGTAAAAGTGAGGTTCTCATGTCCAGTTCTGGAGAGTCACTGTCCATCTGATGAAATGACAGAGAGTCAGAACTGGGAAGGCTAGCCACATTGTTTAAATTATGTTAGTGACTGAGTAAAAGGCCTCAAATAAACATAACAGAGTTTGGTGTGGAAACTTGCTGAAGGAATATGCTTAAGCAATGCCGCCCTAAAGGAAACATCACTGCCCCTTGTGGTTTCCCCAAGAATAGCAATTGATTGCTGTGATGACACTGAATCACTGAGCAGGGGTCTGCAACCCTATTGGAGGAGAGCCAAAGTACCTGCTGGTTTACGTTTTCAACTTAAAATCAGCGGCCAATTCAGGCCCCAGAAACAAGGTGAGGTGAATTACTGTGTAATCAACAGCTTGAATTCAGTTTCTTGATAAATTCAGTGCCGAGCATAAGCGTAAAGCAGCAAACACGTTGTGAATCTCTGGGAGCAGGGTTGCAGACCCTGGACTGAGGGCTCAATGCCCTGAGCCCGTACGCTTACTTTCAGCAGTGCACTCCCTTACATTCTGTATGTCTGCGAGTCCAGACCAGGTCTGTGGTGGCTCAGCTCTGACAAGTGACTTTGTAAAGTTTTAAAAGTTGCAAATTGTGTATAAGTGGCTTCTCTCGTGTCTGTGTGTGCTGTATGTTGGTGTTTGTGTGTGTGTGTGTGTGTGCATGTGCACGCGCGTGTGCGTGTGTGTGTGTGTGTGTATTTTTGAGTATGTGCATTCAGTACTTTTGTTTATGAGCTGTTCTGCATTGGACACGAGCTAATCCCACATTTACCCCATCCGTTATTACGATTCCTCTCCCTCAGCTTTCTCCTCCACGCCCCCTCAAGTCTGACACTTTACCCACGCCCTTCGCACGCTAGTCCTCTCCGTCGTTCCCCACTCTCTTCTCCTGCCTGTGCTCTGTAGTATGTGTCGAGACGGTAGTTTTTGGTCTTTTGCACGCTGCTCATTTTATTGCACTCGGAGGGATGGAAATCACACACACCCGGTGCACAGCAGATCCGTTCCAGGTTTTACCGCTCGCAGTCGTGCCAATTCCGCTGCCAAGCAAGTCAATATAAATCTTAAGTCTGTGAATTCACCTGAAACAAAGGGAGTCAGTCCCAGTGCTCGGAGATAACGTGCATTTGCCTGCAGCTGGTAAGACCTGGGACGGCTTCCAGTCCGCTTTGCATTGGGGGGGGGGGGGGTTTCCTACCCCAGCCTATTGGGGAGGCTTGTGTTCTCTTTGGGTCTGTTCTGTTATGCTGGGCTACTTGTGTTCCTGTGAATGGTGGTTTGGTTGTCAGTAGAGTATTGTGTGAGTAACAAATGTTAAGTGAAGAATGTTGTACTTTCTATATTTTCCAGTTTAAGGGTTTAAAGCTCAAAGTCACACTTAACAGGGACCTGCTACATTCCTTTAATGTGATTCCATTTTTTGAATGCTTTGTTTACGACCAAGCGTGCCAAATTCTGTGTAAACTGCTCGCTATGCCTTTAAGAAAACAGCATTTATTGCAAAAAAAGTTTGAAAAAAAAAAGATAAAACTAGCCGACAGATTTTTGCGTTGCTTCCCAAAGCATTGTGAATTGCTGATAACTAAGCAGTTTGAAACAAATTTTCCACTAACCTTGTGCAAAACTGTAGTTACAATATAGTTACGGAGTTACAGCTTCTTGCCTCAGAGCCTGTGATTGAAACTCCTTGGGCTTTTTTTTTTGTTGCAGTTCAGATCTGTGCCATTTGTTTTTCATCTCTTCAGTGGAATTCATGCTATCAGGTACTCCTTGTGCCTCACTCCCCACCCCCACCGCCCCCCAAAACATACCAGTTTACCTCCTCCAACTGCTTATCCTCATGAACCACCCTACACTGTTTCTGGATCAGCTTGTACCAACGGCCTGTTGACTCTGAAATAGGGTACAGGGATTTGCACTTGTCTGTTCATCAGACCACATAGTTTATCTCTGCAACAACACAAAAGCACTACTCATAAGCACTGTGATGCTGTGATGAATACAGTCTCCCAGGTGTGGTTCAGGCACTTGCGAAGGGACACAACGCTAGACGCAGTCCCACCGCTTCTCGTTATAATCGCAAGAAAACCCAACAGGAGCCCGGCTCATTCAAGGTGTCTTTTTGAGTATTTCAGCGGCGTTCCTCTGGCCCCACGTCACCGGATCTGTTCCTTGCGGCTCTGAGGATGACTCGTCGCGGTTAGGGATGTGAGAGCGGAGGAAGAGAATGTTTTTCCCAGCTGCGCGAGCGAGTCACCAGCTGCAAGGAAGCTGACCTCAGTGTCCAGATTACGCTAGTTTGACACATTTCACTTTTCGCGCATTGTCTCTTTGCTGGAGTCCTTTTCAACACTTTTTGTCACCCAGTGAAAATTATAAAAGGACATTTCCATCTGCAATGGGGAAGGTCTGCAGTTTCATTGCTTGTTATTGCCATTCGCTTCAGTCATTGAATATTGTTCTAAATGTTGGCTGCGGCTGAGACAGTCTCGCCAGAGGATGGGAGGGAACTGTGTGTTGGCGCATGAAGAGTTGCTCCTTGACGATACTGTTTTCCCTGAAAGGTTACCAGCATCCTGCAGGTTTGTCTCTCCCCCCTCCCCACAACCTGAAAAATGATACGTTTCAAACCAACCCCCGTATATCTAAAGTTTCTGCTTCGAACTGGAACTGCAAATGTTATGGCCATCGGTCCCCATTCTCCTGAGCATAGGCGCCGATTCCGTGGGTGCTTCGGGGCCCGAGCACCCACGGAGAAGGCTGAGCACCCATGGGAAAAATGCACTTGATATGCCTACTGTATAGGGCTGGGGCATTCAACTGTTTTGAGCACCCACCGGCAGAAACATAAATCGGCGCCTATGCTCCTGAGTGTTTATCACCAGAACTGTAGTTGCAGTTCCTCAAATGATTACACAATCAAGTTACGCAAGAGATGTGCTGTATATTCAGTGCATCCATAGACTTGTTTTTGAAGTGCTTTTTTTATATGCCCACAAATGCACTTGTTTAATTGGTTCAGACCTCAGTATTCAGGGAAAATTGGATATTGTGATGGTGTCTCACTGGCCATTGTTTTCGGTATTTGGCAGGTCAGTTCAAACTGAAGTCAGCATTCAGCGCCGCCCAGTAACACCTTTTCACTGACAAACGCTTTGTTCTCACATGTGAGTGCTTGTGTAGTGTTCACGTTTTAGTTCACGGTCCGGTTCCCCCATCACCACGGCTTCCCCCGCCAACCTGGTCACATTTTTGTAAGGTGTATGCGCATTGTAGAGTGAAAGCAGTATGAACTCCATGCCTTTGTAGTACAGTCTATGTGTCAACGGCCAATTTTGTCAGCTTCCCTCAGAGAATACAGGCCACGGGAGGCACTTGTTACAAGCACACAGAGATCATGTTTAGCTGGTGGAAGGAAAACAAACTGGACATCATACTCTGTAGAGCAGCCATGTAGTCCCCTCAATCTTTGCATTTTTTTTAAAGGTGCCTGAGGGACAGGACTTCCTGTTCCTCTCTTTTGTTTTTGATCGAGGTGCCATCGCCGTTTAAATGCCATTGCTGCGGAGTCCTTGTCTACAGCACTGCCCGCGTCGCTCAAGCATGATTGACAGTTAATTGACGTATTCCTCTGTCACTGTAGCACTGAAAGATTGCCGCTCAATTGCGTCCACCTGTGCGTTCAACGAGATACTACACACACACAGGCTTATTGTGTTATCTTCTACTACTACACACACAGGCTTACTGTGTTCTCTTCTAGTGTTTCATTTGAATCAGTGTTTCCACAAACCACCTCTTTCCTCTTCGTATTTAAACCCTTTTGAGTAAATGCTGCTTCTGTGCTTGAATCCGGGTCGACCACGTTGTGTGACGCTGCTCACATGGACTAGAACTTGTATTGCTTCTCTGCATAATGTTACCATATGCCTTACATGTTTTCCAAAATTAATAAAAAGCATAACAAAAAGGTGGGATTGAGTTTTAATTGTGTTCATTTCTGTGTACTTGTTACTTGTTATTTGTTACTATGCTGGAAAAAAGCAAGTGTTCTTCAGATTTTCTCAGAAAATATCTAGGTAGACGTGAAACCCTTTTTGACAGTTGCAGGGGTCTACACTGTGTTTGGATGAATTGGAGAGTAAAGTCCCTTGATTGACAGTACATAGGAATTGTGACTGATCTGATGAACAGGAGAATGTAATTGTGTGTACATGGACTAGTTTTCTGGTTCTCAGAATGATTGCGCTGTGATGCATGATCTCATTACATGCCAAAGAATGTAGAAAAAACCCATGTAAAACAATGTAACCCTCGCCACATTTTCCACTAGATGATATCTTTATCGAGAGACCTCTTTTTTAGAATCGCCAGACCACGGCGTTCTGGAGTGAGAAGTTTTATTTTCGTTTTCACTTGTTAAATATACAATATTTGGGGCATTGCTGAGCATTGCCAATTTACATCGTATTTCCAAATAAGAAAAAATTCTGAAACCGTTAACATACATTGAAGGCAGTCAGATTCCAGGGAGCCATGAACAAGACGGGCCGAGAAGGGATGTATTACAGATGCAAGCCAAAGTGCCCACTACCCCCTTAGAATGTGTTTCAGAAACTTACCATGCTATTTTCTAGCAGTCTAGACTATCAGCATTTCTAGACATGTACTGCAGTGTAAACAGTAATTTCTACAATATCCATGTTTTAAATGTGCATAAAAGCTTAATTTAAGTAATTATTGGAGATTTCTAAAGCCCCAATGTGGTGTTCTGGGGCAGTCCACTGCTGACCAATTGTGGGGTCCCTGAGCCTGTTTCTCTGAAAACAGATGGACAGCACTCCCTAAGGTCAGTTGCAGTATTGCAATGTCTCGGGTTGCTGCTCCCCCTCATGTGTAATACATGACTACTATGAGAAACGGTAAACTCTAGAGAAGGAGATATACCCTAGCTACTGAAGGAAGGCAGGATCCTTCATGGATTCAATCATTTTGTGTGTTTTATCATCTAACTTTCCTGTCCTCTATATAATTTGTGTGGCAGCAGCCCCTTGCTGAGAGACTTCAAATTAATCCCCAACGAGGGGATTCAAAACAGTTCAAACAGTCACTCTATTGTGACAAAGGTGCAGATGGAATCTAATGTATACAGTAAAGAACATTTAAAGTGAAAGATGAATCTACTAATTTTAGGATTTCTCATTTTCAGTTAAGTGCCCCGTGCTTCACTGTATTTACTTTAGCCATGCACTGGTTGAATGTTAGTAATATCTGAATGTTCATTTTATTTAGAAGAATGTATACTATCAATTCAATTTGGACCAAAACTGGAAACTCCATCATCTTTGTGTCCTGCCCCCTGCTCTCCTCCTCAAGTCAGGAGTAACTTGTCCTCCCAGTTCAAACAAACTCCTTGAGATTCTTCAAATTCTATTTCCCAATTCAGCCCGTAGCACTCATTGCTTCCAACACTGGCCCACTGCCCAACATCTGCCTGATTGTAAGGGAGGATAAATCCTACTCTCATAAACATGTCAGCAAGCATAAACCTTATTTGGGTCAAGCATTTGTTGCCAGCTTTGCTAACCCAGCTACATTGCTGTTTTTTTGTCGCATAGTAGCAATATTCCATCCATCCATGATCTAACCCGCTTATTACTGGTCAGGGTTGCGAGGGGGCTGGAGCCTATCCCAGCATGCATTGGGCGAGAGGCAGAAATACACCCTGCACAGGTCACCAATCCAGCGCGGGGCATGGTAGCAATATGAGTCTTCCAGTTTATCCTATTGCCATTATCCATTCTTTCCTCTGTCCTTATTTCTAATCTTCACTCTTTTGATGACCCGCTCACTCATTTCCTGTCTCCTTTGAACTTTTGTCCATCGTGTCTCCCCACTTTTCCATGTGCTCCTCCTCAAACAACCCGTCCCACATACTCTGCATCCCTCATACACTACTCTCCCTGGTGTACATCTCATTCTACAAGGCCTTGGCTCTCTCAGTCCCTGCCCAACCCCCATTCTTACTCTGCATCCCTCATACACTACTCTCCCTGGCGTACATCTCATTCTACAAGGCCTTGGCTCTCTCAGTCCCTGCCCAACCCCCATTCCTCCCGTGCTTTCACACATAGTCACGTAGTACAACCATATTAACTTTCCCCACAATGCCAGTGGCTTCCCTTGTTCACACTATCTGTTATTTTAACATACTGATAGCACACATGACAGTGTCAATAAAAAGTGGTCGTCAAATACTTGTTGTAATGTAAAGATGTAATGATGGAAGTAGGTCACAAGCATAACCAGAATGTATACAGTCCCGAAGAGGTACGATTTTGTTAACTTTGGCTTCATTCACACTAATGTTGAACTATGTTCCTGCTCGACCACTTCGCTCATCTACTGCAGGGCGACTTACACTTCCCCCCCTCCGTGTCAATGGCACTCGCTCGTCCCGACTGCGGAGCTTTTCCACCCTAGCTCCCCAGTGGTGGAACGAACTTCCCATTCCCCTACGTTCCATGCCAACCCTGCCTGCTTTCCGTCGTGGCCTGAAAACACACCTTTTCAGACTCCACCTGGACTAATACTTACCTAGGTCCTCATGGTATGTGTTCTTGTTGAACTGTGTATTCAAGTTTATAATATTTAGAATAGAATTGTAGTAGTGCTGATTTACCCAGTTCGCTGTGAACTGCATTCAGTGTTCATTACTAGGGATAGCTGCTACTGTATGGGAAGAATGTGCTTTCTTATCTGTTCTGTAGTTACTTCGATGACCTTTCTGTATGCACTTACTGTACGTCGCTTTGGATAAAAGCGTCTGCTAAATGACTGTAATGTAATGTAATGAAACAGAACATTTCCATTAATCTTAGTAAGTCTTGAGCGGGCAAATTGCCAGAGAAACCTTTCCATAATGCCAACTCGTTTATACTTGACCTCTAAATGTAAGGATAAGGCTGCATGTGTGACTAGGGTGACTGTTTCATCACATCCTTCAGCCTACTGACCTTGTTTTTACTGTCCTCTATACCACTGAGGCACAGGTTATGTGCCACCTTGGGAACAGTGACATCAGGGGACTTCCCCTTCAAATTGTAATGAAAATGTTACAGAGATTTTTTTTTTGTCCATTTCACTATTGATGTATTTTGGCATACTGCACATCCAGACTTTTTGGCTATATTTGGACATCTGCTGACAAAAGCAAAGCTATTTTCAAACTTTATATGAAATATTTATTCTCGGACAGGGACCATGTTCATGAATCATTCTAGTAGTTTTGTGTTCCAGCAAAGTCAGTAAACTTAAAGGTCGGTTCTCATCACTGCATTTTGATGTCCCATGGTTCAATAAGCATAGAATTTAAAATAATTTACCATTTTACATGGTCTCAGTGTGTCAAACTGAGAAGGGCCACATGCAGTATCTTCTATTTATTATAATGTAATTAATTCTGAAGGCTTGAAAATGTTCCAGTGCAAGTAAAAGTTGTGTGTGGCATAATAAATAAATTAAATGTTTTTGCAGGTCATTTTCCGAGGCATTTTACTAGACTAAATTAGCTGTATTTATAGATATGTTGGATCAGTTGTTTTTTTAGTTAAATTTGTAAATAGTGTAAAAAAATTTAAATATATATTATGATTTTAGTGTTGCTTGGCTCGTTAAGACCATGTTCTTCACATGAACCCCATGGCCTGGTATTAAGTCTAACCTATGCCAGTGCTGACTGTGACCTTGCAGGGCACCAGTCATCACCTGAAGACACTGGGGCCGTGACTGAATACAATCACTGTTCCCTGCCCCCTGTCCACTCAGACCCCTGTCTACTATGCGCCCTGGCCCCTAGATTATGAAAGCCTAGATTATGAATGAAGATTCATAAAAAAGAGAGTAGTTTGTAATATGTCCTGCTCTTTAAGTTGTAGTTTTTACTTCCGGTTTACTTCCCAAAATTGTCGGATGAGTGCACAGTTCTGTGGATGAGTGTCCTCCTGAATGCCCTCAACAAAACCCCGGAAATAAGGGGTTCATCCTGGCATTTTAAGTGCCTCCGTTTGTGAGAAAAAGTCGCCCACTTTTTGACGAAGTTGACTCAAATATGAGCCCCTAAAGGATCGTATTCAGTCACGGCCTGATTTCAGTTGGTGGGATGTTCATGTATCATTGTACACCAGCGACCCCCTCTGGTCAATCGGATGCTCACAGCATGTACAAGATGCGCAGCTCAAGTGTCCTCCTCCTGCTGCTCAGTGTCTGTCTATAGGCTTAATGAGTGGACTGGAGTGAAAAGAAGCAGAGGCTGACATACTTTCAGAGGAGACCCTTTGCTTCTCAGCACTGTCCAATTTGCTGCGGAGTTTTTGATGCCCATGTTTACTTTCACCTTTAACCTGACCTAGACTATTTCAACAGTGAAATGTTGAATGTGATTAAAAAAGCGACCGTGACCAAAGTACCGCCTCTATCTCATAATTTACAACCTCAATTACTGAGCAGAGTATACCTGGACTGTCTGGACATGCACTAATTAAGTTAATGCTTCACTTTAGACCAAAGTACCACTTTGCCATAACAACCACTTGAGACTTACAACCACACAAGTATAACATGCATACATGAATTCACAAATACAGTGCATGACAAGCTATACGTGGTCTTATCTTTTGGGATTTTGGTTTGTCTTTAAATGTTAATGTCTTCTATCTCCCCTTGGACTATATCTTATACTTTACAAATTAGACTAAATGTTCTGTTCTGTTCTCATCGTTGTGTTCTTATTTTCTTCTGTCAAGTCATATGTTATAATCTGTAAAGTTTTAAGACTACCTGAAAATAAGAACAAAAGATAGATAATTATGATAAAAAAACATGTTGTGTGTAAAAGTACCTCCAAGAGTCAACATACAGTCTACTAACATAACTATTACCTGCACATCAGTGAATGAACAGTGAATTATATGTAAGAAGAAAACACAAGAACATAGATACATAACATTTATTTTAAGGATTTGCCTTTCATACACGACAGACACAGTTATATATGTCATGATGGCCAAATTGTCCCAAATGTTCGGTTTTAACACATTTTATTTTACTGGATTATTGCCCACACTAAAATAATCTAACTAAAAATAAATCCTTGCTGCCACTCTGTTGATTGTCAAACTGGATTGTCAAAGTTTAAGCTATGGGTGGATACCATTTAGATAATTTGATTACAAAATTACCTTTGTTATGAAAAAATATTAGGTTGCAGATTATGATCACATCAATCTTGCATTCAATCCTACAGAATATTCAAAACACCACTTTCAGACATACAGTTCCTCTTCTCCAAAACCCGCTCTCCTTGACAACTCCTTCCACCATAACTAGTTCATTGGGATGGTCACACCTTTATCCCATAATTAGGGAAGCTACCTGCGTGTTGTCATGGTATTCAAAACACTTTCCCAAAATAAAACAAAAGGTGTGCATGTGTGTATGTTTGTGTGAGAGTTAGACCTCCCATGACTGTGACACCACCCAAAATCAAGACCATTCTAATCACCATTTTGTCAATTAAGTATAAAAGCTTTTTATATTATTTTTTACAAACAACTGTTCTTTGAATGATCTATAGCCTAGGAAAAATAATTAAATACATTTATATAAGCATACCAATGACTTGTAGCATTTGTAAGTGTAGAGAATATGATCTCTTTGACTGTATATGATTATATGCCATATACAACTGTACAGAACATTGTGATCAAGGTTAATGTGACTGCACCCAACCTTAGCTTTTGATCGTGTCTTGAACTTTTGCAGTATCTCCATCTTCTTCAATGTGCAGGAGTTTCAGTGCTCCAGTCAAGCGGTTGATAAAGCTGGAGTCTGGGTAACCATTTCTAGGATGGAAGATAGCACAGTAAGTACAAAACCAGCACCAATGCAAGCCAACACCCAGAGCTTGATTAAAGTTAATTTTACATCCTAGAGTCCAAGTCCTTGTAAAGTCATAGTAGGGGTCACATAGGGGTGGCAGTGTAGTATAATGGTTAAGGAACTGGACTTGTAACTGAAAGGTTGCAGGTTCGATTCCCAGGTAGGACACTGCCGTTGTACCCTTGAGCAAGGTACTTCACCTGCATTGCTTCAGTATATATCCAGCTGTATGAATGGATAAATGTAATAAGAAGTATGTAAGTCGCTCTGGATAAGAGCGTCTGCTAAATGCCTATAATGTAATGTAAAGTCATAGTAGATATTTTATAGATGTTTCTGGATCAATCATTTATAATAGGTGTCTCCAATCTCTTGGATTGAAAGCAGGTTCCCATTCCTTCTCTACCCAGAGGGAATGTTCTCCCAGGACAAGAAATATAACTAACTCACAAAGGCTTCCCGCCATTCATCTTAGTCTTGTGTGGGATGCTTCCCCAGGTCACCCTTCCTCCCGTGTGGCTTTCTATGACAGTGAAGGTGAGACCCTCATTGAATGCCCTCTTGAGCAGTGGCAACAGCCTAGTTGTCTGCTTGTTGAGTGGCAGGAAAGCTTCAAACACCCCCCCTTGGAATGGAGCCCCAGGGTTGGGGTGGTCTTCCTAAAGCAAGATTATACATAAAAGACAAAGCTTTGTCAATTTTATTCAGCTATCAAAACAGTGAAACTGAAATGTTTTTCCTGTATCCAAATTATATCGTCCCATTTAACATCCATGATTAACTCTTATACTGTATTTATCCTGTTCAGCCCAAATTACAAAACAATACTAATTTCAATTGACACAAAACACAGTTCAGACACAAATAGGGCAAAATCCGTCATGTCAGACTAAGGCAAAATGAGACTTGCACACTTGGTATAGTGCAAAAAAAAATAACTTCAGCTCAGTGTCATGTCTCATCAACTTTTCTCTCGAGAGATATGAAAACATCTTCATCATCATTTCAGCGCTTTAAGGAGAGGAGAGAGAAGAATTATTTATTTCTGCCAAAAAATTTTTGACGATGGGCCAACAGAACTTCTACCCAGACCACGTTCAGAAGCCCAACCAATTTTGTGCATTACTGGTTATTCACCACTTGGGCGTCGTTTTAAAGACAATATAAGAAAACACTGGCACTTGTTAGACTCTGATCCACGTATTAAGGACTTATTAAAAACTCCTCCGAGGTTAGCTTTTAAAAGACAACCGAACTTCAGGCATATGTTGGTCAGGTCAGACATTGCACTGTGACGAAGCTCTACCTTTTTATCCAAAGTACCCGACAGTAATTATAAATGTGTTTCATGCACGCAATGCATGCAATTCATAAATCTGCAATACACTAAACGTTTTTTTTTTGCATGCTGTCAAGTGTCCATGGCATATGAGGGCAAAAAAAAACAGAGAGAAAAAAAAAAAAAAAAAAATAGTGAGCACCGGAGCTCCATCAGAACCGGTCATACTAGCCCTGTGGCATTACATTTTAACACCAATAATCACAAATGTGTCATCTTTAAGATATGTTGGCATTGAAAGAGTAATTCTACTGGCGGAGAGGGGAAATATGGATCATGCCCTACTCAGATGAGAAACATACTGGATCCAGTCTAAAAACCTTTACCCAAGGTCTTAACATGGAGTTTGACATTAAACCATTTCTCTGACTGTCCTGTATGTATATGTTATGGCTACTGTGACTTTGTCTATTGTCACTGTCTATGTTATGCTATAACATTCTGCTTTCTATTTTGTTTCTATTCCAATATAGGTGGAGGTCACACGTTTCTTTATTATTTTTTATCACATTTTTAATGTTTATAATCTGGCACTAATTTGGGAGGCACTACCCGTAGAGAATATAGCCTATGGGCAGGTTGTACATAATACCTGTCAGAATACATGCACCTGTAGTCTTCTAGGCAAGACTTTTTAAATAGGCTAATGAACAGGGCACGCATTTGTTCTGATAAAGGCTTGCTTGCAGAAATTTTTATATTGTGCTGAAGTAAAGATTTATTTTTGGAGGACTATACAAAGCGAGTCTCATTTTGCCTTAGTCTGACTCTGCACCTTAAGCTATTGGGCTGGTGTGCGTACATACATTTCGGACATTTCACAAAATCCATCATGTACCAGGAATTAAACCAGAAACTAGGAAAGAAATTACCCCTTGAATGCCATCAGGAATGTTGTAGGTGAGCTTTAGAGTCGTATCCCTAATGTGCCCGGGAAGGCCTATGTAGATCTCAGTGTAGCTCATGATACCCTTGATGCCCTTGACATCCTCATCTTTGGGACAGACCTTACAGGAGGCATGGTCACAAAGACACTGTGGGCAGTAAGCGTTGCCACATGCCATTCTTGATATGGAGACCCTGCGGGCCCCACACAGACAGGACTGGCCATCTTCTTGGGTATTTTTTCTGCCTGGTATCTTCCCTGACACAGCGGCATGCTGGTCTTTGGGATCTTTTCTCTCTGGGCTCTCTAGCCCATCTAAGCCTGGGGGGATACGTCTCTCCTGTGTGGTAAAGGTGTGGGGTCTTAGGATCCTTTCTTTATTAGGTACCACTGCATTCTCAATGGTATAAGCAAAATTTGGCAAAGAAGTTGATCCACTGTCTTTCGGAACATTAACTCTCCAGCCTGCTGCTGTTGGTTGGGTTAGTGATGTGTCAGATTCAAGGTTTTCCCTGCTCATAGTCCACTCCAACCCCAGCCTCTGTTTGAACACTGGATCTTTGCGTTCTGCAGATTGGCTCCCTCCTTCCTTCATCGTTCCAAAGTCATGTTTTTTTTTCTTCTGGCTGGTGTCTTTTCCTTGGAGGTTGCCTCTCCTTCTGCTGCTGGACTCCAGCTCTCTGTCCATTTGTGTGTCCCTGCTATACTGTGCGCTATCTACTGATATGAGGCCAGTGGTTTGAATTATGTCTTCTTTTAGCAGGTTGTGGGCTCCTGAGGCAGTCTCTAGGCCCTTCCTATTATCTGTTGGCATCTGAGATATGTTTTCAGGTAAGAGAGAGGTGGGAGAGGAGCCATGTAGACTCTCCTCCATCTCCTTTTCTCTCTGAGTACCATTGTGGAAGACTTCCATCAGCTTTGAAACCACTTGCTCACACAGCTGATTGGGCCCCATGATTATGATACTCTTTTCACTCATAATCATTGGCAGGATCTTTATCTTCTCAAACTTATTCTGCAACTCTATGGAACTCAGCTTTAGGGTTTCATCATTAGGGTTATTCACTCCCAGCGTTGACAGAGACAACTGTTGTGTGCAAAAGTCGGTGGTGACTTTGGCAATCAGATTCCGTAGCTCCCGCTGGCAGAGACCTACTGCTGGTGAGTCTGTCCCTCTTAGGTTGAGAGTGATGGTATCTCCTGATTTGCATTCCTTCACACTTAAGCCAGTGGTTAGGTTCTCTATCTCAGTGCTGTAGCAGTCCTTCATGTAGTACCAAACATTTGGACAAACCACCACCTCCACACTATAGACCTCCGGTGTGTCAGCTATGCTGTTGCTGAAGCTGCTGGTTCTAGCTCTGTTAGTCTTCCCTTGACTGGCTCCAGGCGTGGTGCTGTCCTTCAAATCCTGTGTGGGCCTGACCTGGTCAGAGAAGCTGTAAACCCGTCTCAGCTTGGATTCAGTTGTCAGCCCTGATGGTGGAATCTCAGATGTCTGGGCCACTCTGGTTCCAAACAAGTCCATGTTGTATGAAGCGTTCTGCATATCACTAAACTGCATGGGTTTATTGGGCAGTACAGCACTTGTAGGCACCACGTTTGATATGTGTTTGCCTTCCTTGGAGGTGGTGTAATGAGGGCCAGACCTCCGGAAGAGCAAGTCATTCTCAGTCTGATTTAGCCCATAGTTGTCCCTCAGACTATATTCCCTAAGATCAACACCAAGACTCCCTGACCCCAACACTGGCCCACTACCCAGCCTGCACCCACTGTCTGATGTCTTCTTGGATAAGTCCTTCAGTTTATCTCCCGGTGCTGTCGTGTCTCTGACAAACCCCATCTCGTTATTCCCAGTGGTCTTACTCCCTGCTTCCATGAATTTAGCAGCTATCTTGTACTCCTTGCCTGCCTCCCATTTATATTTTCTAATGGGCTTATGCACTGTATCAGTTTCTCTTGCATCAATTATGGAGCCTATAGTGGCAGCAGTGGAGGCAGATGTAGAAGGCAGAAACAGTGAGTCACTCTCATTGTCAACTAAAGGCCTGGTGTAGTCAGTTCTTCCCAGCATGGATCCACCCTCTGTACCTTGCATATCCAAGAAGAACTGCTTAGCCTCCGAGACATCACTGCCACTTCCCACAATGTAGATGTTCATCTCGTCATTACTGAGCAGTATTTTTGGCAGTCTCTGCCGCAGGGCCTTAAAGGCCTGCTGGAGACCCTCTGTGGAGATGCCTTCCTTAGATAGCAGCTCTTTCCGCAGCTGGGCCTCATTCTGTTGGTATAGCTTTCCAAGCTCACCATGTACTTTCTGCAATCGCTTCACCTCCTGTTCTGGATGCCCTGCTTCTACCTGCAGGTAGACAGTGGTGATATCCGGACCACAGAGGTCCACTACTTCTACCCTGTACTGGCTCAAGATGTGCTGGTACTGCTCGCCACAGTGCTCGCGCAGGTACCGGTAAATGTCTGAGTCCATGACCAGGGAATATTCCTCCAGTGGCGCCCCTTGCGTTAGGGAGCCTGCAACATCCTCCCCTTCTTTGTTGTCATCCAGTGCTTGGTCAGAGTGGTGACTCTTTGTGAAACTCTTCAGATCCTGTTTAAAAGCTTGTCCTGCATATCCAGTGTCCATCTCTCTCTCACTGCTCTTAGAATGGTAAACTGGTCCACTGGCAGAAATATTCTTCGCTTTTAGCAAGAGGGCATCCACTCTATCTTCGGTGCCTTCTGGCTGCCGCGTGGCTGCAGAGGCCTGTGGGTCAATCAGGCTCAGAAGATGAGTGATCAGGGTCTGGACCTCAGAGTAGCGCCCCTTTATGTTGCAGAGATCTTCCTTTGGCATGAAGCTGAAGTGTACATCAGGGAAGCTCTGCCGCAAGCTAGACACAGCCACCTTTCCCAGGGGCAGTCGACTGTAGTCTACTGTCACATCGATGCGCAGAAAGACCTGAATGAAAAGAGTGAGAGAGGAAGAGAAAGGGATGTAACTGAACATATAAGGCAGCGCAACTAAAAATTTACTCTTTGGTCCCCTTACCTCATCTGGGTCCACTTCTTTGCAGAACAAACTCACAGTAAGTTCAAACTTCTTGTCATCCACTGATAAAACATGCTTCTCATATTGGATCACTCTCCGAGCCACTGAAAGACAAATATAATGACACAAATTTAGAAATTTCAACTACATTACATGTTGCTAGATTCTCTCTAGCGACCTCTAAATCACTGACATGGTGGCAGGCAATAAAAAAAAGCCATATGCATCTTACTCTGCAAACACGATGTTTACATTTTGAAATTGATGAAAGCAGTATGGTGACATATCCCTTGTGCAGTGGATATCTGTTTTGCACAGACATTTGGGTATAGCATTGCCCATGGACGGGAAGCCTTCAGTTGGCTAGAATGACAACGTCTCATCTGCACCAGTGACCCCCTCACGTTGGTCAGGTGCCCGCAAGTTCGTCTGTTGAGCTGTGCATTACGTGTCTTCCTCCGACTCATGACATGCAAACTGTCGGTGTGATAAGAAGCGGCAAGTGACATCACATGCTTCACAGGAGCGCACATGCTTGATTCCATGGTTACGATGAAAATTGGGTAGAAAGAGTAAGAAAAGCATAAAAATCTTAAAAATTGTTTTGTTCTCAGCAAATGGTTTTGTTCCAATAACCTTTTTACATGTTTTTTGGTGAATCTTTCCTTTAAGGATGCAAATGCAGGCAGCAAATATTAGCTAATTTCTAAAATAGATAAAAAAGAGATGTATTTAATCAGTTTTGGTAATTTGACGATGCTAGCAAATGCAGCATACATCGCACATAGTCTAAGAGAGTAGTTTTAGCATATAATGAGTTGCATGTGTGGCAAATGTACGACTAATGTGTATCAGGATGCATGATTAAAACCGGCCCCTTAACTTAAAACTTCACCTGCTTTTTCTCAAATAATACACTCTCTCATCCCACTACTTTTCACCATTCCCCAATCTGTTTGCAGTCAAATTATTCAGCCTATGAATCTAGCTGACCTTCACTGTCTTCAAAAGTGATGTGGGCGCAGCCTGGCGTAGACTTGGGCAGAGTGATGGAAGAGATCTCGCCTCCTCCGTTTTTTTTCCTCAGGAAGTGGATGCAGAGCTTGTCTGTCAGTCGTTTCTCCTCTATGTCCGTTGGCACGCCGCACACAATCACAGTTCGACCTTCACGCTCCATCTTGTGGATCTATCCTCAGCTTTCTTCTCCATGTTGGGATCAAATAAGGTAATTAAAACAAAAATTAAAAGGCTCCAAACCAGACACTTGGGGCTGGTTTCCCAGACATTGATTAAGCCTAGTTTTAGACTAAAAAGAAAATCTAATGAAAATCTCCAGTGGAAATCTTTTTTAGTCTAGGACTAGGCTTGATCCATGTCTGGGAAACCAGCCCTTAATGTTATTGTTGGCTCTCTTTTTTTCAGAAATTGTTCAAAATCACTGGTAGATCACAGATGTCTGAATTGTTTTCACACAATTATGCCTTTTGCCACAACACACATTATGCCACAACACACATTATGCCAGGTTCAATTCTGGGCAATGTACTATTCTGACATTATTAGTTGGAATAATATGGGCTTTTATTTCGAATAGTTCTGAACTAAATGAGCTTTTAAGTCTGGCGAAGTAGTATTTAACTTCTTATATGTTCTATGTGGTTGTCACTTTAAATTCATTTACACTTATTGACCCCCAAATTCTTGACTGCCTGTCGGTAGGCTATACTCTGCTATGGATTTAAATCTTTAGTTTAATGGTACTATAAGACATATTGCATCAAAAGTAATTTGAATAAAACGAAATGAGCTAAATATAGGCCTATATTTATATGGAGAAAGTGATATCAACAAATTACTGTCAACGCGATTCTTCGATTTCTATAAGCTCTGTCGCAGCAACATGCGATTCAATCATAACGTATAGCCAAGCACCAGAACTGTATTTTGGTATCTTGACGCCTTTGCTAGTGAACTTGTTTTGTGTAATTGTAACGTAACGTAACGTTTAACGATTATCATCATTAGCAAGAACAAGGGGGAAAAATGCACTTGAGGAAGTGCATAAATCTGTAGTAAGAAAAATCAGTTACATTGTCCGCGAATGTGTTTTATCTCCGTCATAACGTCATACATTTAACTATGTAAATGGACAGTACAATCACTTTGAACAAATTACCTTTTATTTCGTTGTCCGCAGGTGCCCAGTACATTTACACTTCAACCGACATTTTCGAAGAAAAGAAAGTGAAACACACTCCACCCGCAAAAGGTAGGCTACTTCCCCTCACCAACACAAGATGGCGCATCTTGATCAGCCATGTTAAAAAGTTAAATATCTTGTCATACTTTGTCAAGTAACTACCATAGGACTACCATGCGTTTCAGGTTCGTTTTAAAATATTTCATTATTTAATACACCCATTTTAGGATATCATAAGTTCTAATATACAAAAATGATTCTGCCGTCACCAGAAAACTTTAAGTAATCCCAGTTGCTTTTATGTATATTACTTTCCTAATGTGACATGTTTACATTTGTCTTCAATTATTACTGCGTTATAGATAAATAAAATAAGTTTTAAAAAATGTAGGTAGAACCCGATACAGTATATAAAGTAATAGTACAGCTGTATTGAGCAAATCAAAAAGCTAGACAAGTTTTTTTTAAAAATCAATTTAGATAATAACTATACAAAATTTACATTCATTTTTTACAATCAATTTTGGTGATTATCCTATTAAAATGTATTGTCGCTGAAGTGGAAAGTTATTATCTCCAGTTCTGTGCAATAAAGCCACTGTCAGAACTTGTTCCGTGTCCTGGACGCGAAATTACGAATCCCACTATGGCCAAGGCAAGACCCGCCCTCTTCTGTCTCTGATTGGCTGGTCGTTCTGTGCGCTGTACCCACCCACCTCATCTTTTTCAGTCTAAGAACGCGCGCGATTGCCCTCGCCTTCTTCAGTCTAAGAACGCGCTGGAGCGCATTGCAGTAACTTATTTTCCGAAATTGCATGCAAATGTGTCTCATTGCACATTCTAGTGCTAGCTAGAAAATCAGCTGGCTGATCACTCGGAGGGGAATTCACTGAAGAAGATGAGCCAATCAGAGACAGAAGAGGGCGGGTCTTGCCTTGGCCATAGTGGGATTCGTAATTTCGCGTCCTGGACTGCCCCTAAACTCGTCGTTATTAAACAGCCAATCACAGAAGCGAATACGGGAACATTTCAAGCATGCGCACTTAGTCTATTAAATTCACGCGCACCCTGCCTGCAGACCGCCACGATCCTGTCCAGTCTCGAGGTCATATTGATCCGAGGTTCAAGATAAGGTGAGTAAAGCTGGAGGGACTGTTACAAAATCACATATTGACCACATGTTGTAACGTTTGGTAACAATAACTAATCTACTTGATAATATATGTGTAGTAATAGTTTAGTTAACTTGCTGTCGTTAACTTAGATAATTTAACGTTAGCTAGCTAGCGAGCGTTACAGTAAGAATCTGGATGAGAATATTTTAGCTCGCAAAGCTAGCTATCGCTGTGGGTTGATGATTTGCCAGCAGCATGTAGCTAGCTATGGACAATGTCGTCCATTTAGTTGGAGTAATATGCTAGTTAGACTACTAGCTACCGTTACCTCATGTAATTGTTTTAGCTAACGTGACAGTAAGCAGTGGGGCTATGCTGTTATTTTCCATTCTCTGGCTCCTAACGTTATTTGACAAGTTTCCGAAAGTTCGACCTGGCATGTTAACGTTAGCTACATCACTGAAGTTTCTCCTCTCCTCTTATAAATGCATGACTAGAGGAGTGTGAAGCTACAACGTAGTAGCTAACGTTATCTTAACGTTAGGCCGTAAGTAGTCATGCAGTCTGACTTGACCGCGAACAACAAGATTCCAAGCGAAATGGAAATACGGGCTCTCCTTTCCTAACATGACCCATCCTACTAATAATGCAGTGTGAGTGTGCTACATATAAAATTTAACTTACAGCGGCTCTGGAAGCTTGAACGTCCGTAGCCCCTTTAGAAAAGTTATCTAACTTGTACAATCTCAACGTTATAACTTTGGACCCCAGCTAGCCACCGAGCTCACCTGGCAATCGTTAAATTAATTTTTGTTCTAACATTTTTGTCTGAACTTCACCGCTCTGTGTTTTTTGGGGGGGAAATGTTTGCCACCTAGCTAACGTGAGCTATCGAGCTTCTACCTGTGTTTCGAAGTGATAACAATGTTTCCCTGCATGTATTCAATTTTGTCTGTCGTTAAAGTAACCATAATATGTAATGGGCAATCATTTTCTCGAATATGCATCTTTATCTGAGAGCAGCAGAAGCTGAAGGTCGTGTTACCATTTTTCAACAGGGCAGCTGGTTTACAGCTATGGCAAAGCTTTTCGAGTCCCTAGGGAAGTTGGGTCTGGCCTTGGCCATAGGTGGAGGTGTGGTGAACTCTGCTCTCTATAACGGTGAGTCCTGAGTGGACCATTGCACTCTGACAAAATATACAATATAGTGTTATAATGCGAGCAAGAATTTGGAATTGCCTATTAGACGTGTGATCTGATCTGAATGACCTTCTAGAAATGGAATCAACCATGGATTAATCAAAACCCAATGAAAATTAATGCAGATTACTTAATGACTAAATGAATACTGAATCCAAGACTTGTGAATTTAATGCAATTGGAGAGAGGATTATGCAGTGTTTGAGTATGATTCTTGATTATGTTCTAGTGGATGCTGGGCACCGAGCTGTTATCTTTGACAGATTCCGAGGAGTGCAGGATGCAGTGGTGGGTGAGGGCACCCACTTTATCATCCCCTGGGTACAGAAGCCCATCATTTTCGACTGCCGGTCCCGCCCTCGCAACGTGCCAGTCACCACTGGAAGCAAAGGTTTCATCACTTCCCATCCTCAGCCAGTGTCTTTCATGGTTTAGTCTTTCTACTAATGCTCCATTATATCAACATTTATAGAACTTTTAAAACATGTTCTCCCCATGTTGTAGTTTCTCCCTCTTTACAATTTCTCTCTCTTTTCTCCCACCAATTTATTTATTTTTTGTCTGTGTTTTCTGGCATCTTACAGCAGATATAATTGTTTTCATCTCCATATTCTTCAATGATAAGAAAATACCGTCAGGGCTGCTGAGTGGGTCATACCGTCACAACACTGTCACAAGCAGTGTAAAAAAAGGACACTGAGATTTAGCAAAAATTGTAAACAGGAAGTAATAGTATTAATCTTTAATAACAATAGCAATAAAAAATAATGAGCAATTGAAAAAAGGAAGAGAAATTTTAAAAGAATGAAAATAATTTAACAAAATGTAAGATTTAATTAGTCCCCCAAGTTGGGGGGGGTGTGGTGGCTGGGCTTAGAAGGGAAAAAAAGTGAATAAGTGAAAATGATGACCAAGACGAAGGCAAATGTTTTTGTATCCAGCTATTCTCAGTGAAATTAGTCCAGCTACATTTTCTTAACATTGAAAGTTTGGTCTCCCTTTACATTAATGCCAAAATAATTTGACGCATCCTCTGAAAATTTGTCAAGGCGTGACCATGTACAGTGGATGTTCAGAAGCTCTGGAAACTCTTTTTACCATTTAACTCTTAAGAGAAAGAGGGTGGAAGGAACATAGGAACCGACTACCCGTTTAGTGTATAATCAGGAATGCTTCCTCATTCTCCTCCCTCCAGACCTGCAGAATGTGAACATCACACTGCGTATCCTTTTCCGGCCCATAGCGGGACAGCTACCGCACATCTTCACCAGCATCGGGGAAGACTACGATGACAGGGTGTTGCCTTCCATCACCATAGAGGTCCTCAAGTCTGTGGTGGTGAGTGTGAGACTTAGTCATGTGCTGGAATAAAGATCACAGATCCCCACCAATACCAGAAACATTGCAGGGGCTCTGAAATGGCGGTGGTGGTTGACTGCTTTGTTTTATTTAGGCACGGTTTGATGCCGGGGAGCTGATCACACAGAGAGAGCTGGTGTCCCGACAGGTCAGCGAGGATCTCACAGAGAGAGCCGCAACCTTCGGAATGATCCTGGATGATGTCTCGCTGGTACTTATTGGGCAGTTACTTTTGCGCTAGTTTCCATAGCGAGCCTGCTCAACTTAAGCAAATTCTGTGCTTAATTTCAAAGTAAAAAAAAAAAAGATAAATGAATGAAATGAGCAAATAAATGGTGGGAGATTAAATTTGCTTTAGAAATGTTTTGTGTTGGGTCTGTCAGTGCGAGTACAGCCCAGCTTAGTGACTGTTGTCCCCAAACAGACTCACCTGACATTTGGGAAGGAGTTTACAGAGGCTGTAGAGATGAAGCAGGTGGCTCAGCAGGAGGCCGAGAGGGCGAGGTTTGTTGTGGAGAAGGTAAGTGGCGCACGCGTGTGGTTGAAAGAGGAATGGAATGCGTCAGAGAGTGAGGCATGGTGAATGTGCACTGACAAGTTAACGTTTCCCCCTGGCTAACTGGAGGGGAGGTACTGTTAAACACGTTATAGTTCCCTGTGTGGGTGGTCAACTACATCGCACCACAATACAAACGTGCGCCTATCTAATTTAGGCTTTTATTTAAATGCAATTTTTGAGCAGATTTAAATTACATTTTCAAATTTTTTCCTTCGGTGGCTTTAAATTACATTTAAGCGACTCGCTCGAGATGTTATAATGCAGGAAAAACCATGAAATAATAATATCGGCTAATATAATAAAAATAGTGGAGCCTCCGGCTTAACTCATTCAGTGCCGCAGATGACATAAATACAAATGGTCTAAAGCGTCGAGGGCGACTAACATCAACCACAGCCATCGCTGCTATACCGGTAAAGATTTCCGCATTTGAGTCGGGGGGGGGATTTAACTGACCAAAAATTAAAATGACCAAAAATTGAAAAAAAAATTATCACCTTTTATACAGCGTTGTATAAGTTGGCTTACTCACGTGCAGGCATCTGCTGGGTCCTAATACTTATTTCATTATAAGTGAAATAATCAGAAGGGAAAATTAAGGCAGATAAATCTGTGGTTATGGCCTATATATATATATATACAAGATAATTTGTGCATTTTATTACTGGATGTAAAGACATTTTGGTTCTGTTGAATGCTTATGTCAATCAGTTGTTTCTAAAAAATAAAAAATAAAACAATATATATATTTTAAACCTTCTGGTTTATTCAGGGTTCAGTCATAAGCGTAATACTCTTCATATTTTAAATGGAGCATTATATCGTGATAATTATCGAGCAATATAAAAAAAAATTGTCGTGATGTACTTTTTTGCCATATCGTCCAGCCCTAGTATCAAGTATTATATTGACATAAACAGGATTCATAAAGGTTTTCTCATTGTTTTTACCGACTTTATTGATTGCTGCAGTTGTGTGTTGCACAGAAAGCCATTTTGACCAACTCATTTCACACAAGCTACAAATGCAATGAAATGTAGGCTGGGGGTAACTCAACCTTAGTTAGTTCAGCTGACCAATTTTTGCCAGTGAGGCTTTCATACACAGCATTAAGCATCGTGTCCTGCTCAGTGAGGCTTACAAACACAGCATTAAGCGTCATGTCCTGCTCAGTGAGGCTTACATACACAGCATTAAGCATCGTGTCCTGCTCAGTGTGGCTTACATACACAGCATTAAGCGTCATGTCCTGCTCAGTGAGGCTTACATACACAGCATTAAGCGTCATGTCCTGCTCAGTGAGGCTTACATACACAGCATTAAGCGTCATGTCCTGCTCAGTGAGGCTTTCATACACAGCATTAAGCGTCATGTCCTGCTCAGTGAGGCTTTCATACACAGCATTAAGCGTCATGTCCTGCTCAGTGAGGCTTTCATACACAGCATTAAGCGTCATGTCCTGCTCAGTGAGGCTTTCATACACAGCATTAAGCGTCATGTCCTGCTCAGTGAGGCTTACATACACAGCATTAAGCGTCATGTCCTGCTCAGTGAGGCTTACATACACAGCATTAAGAGTCATGTCCTGCTCAGTGAGGCTTTCATACACAGTATTAAGCGTCATGTCCTGCTCAGTGAGGCTTTCATACACAGCATTGAGTCATGTCCTGCTCAGTGAGGCTTACATACACAGCATTAAGCGTCATGTCCTGCTCAGTGAGGCTTACATACACAGCATTAAGCGTCATGTCCTGCTCAGTGTGGCTTACATACACAGCATTAAGCGTCATGTGCTGCTCAGTGAGGCTTACAAACACAGCATGAAGCGTCATGTCCTGCTCAGTGAGGCTTACATACACAGCATTAAGCGTCGTGTCCTGCTCAGTGAGGCTTACATACACAGCATTAAGCGTCATGTCCTGCTCAGTGAGGCTTACATACACAGCATTAAGCGTCATGTCCTGCTCAGTGAGGCTTACAAACACAGCATTAAGCGTCATGTCCTGCTCAGTCAGGCTTACATACACAGCATTAGGCGTCATGTCCTGCTCAGTGAGGCTTACATACACAGCATTAAGCGTCATGTCCTGCTCAGTGAGGCTTACATACACAGCATTAAGCGTCATGTCCTGCTCAGTCAGGCTTACATACACAGCATTAGGCGTCATGTCCTGCTCAGTGAGGCTTACATACACAGCATTAGGCGTCATGTCCTGCTCAGTGAGGCTTACATACACAGCATTAAGTGCCATGTCCTGCTCAGTGAGGCTTACATACACAGCATTAAGCGTCATGTCCTGCTCAGTGAGGCTTACATACACAGCATTAAGCGCCATGTCCTGCTCAGTGAGGCTTACATACACAGCATTAAGCGTCATGTCCTGCTCAGTGTGGCTTACATACACAGCATGAAGCGTCATGTCCTGCTCAGTGAGGCTTACATACACAGCATTAAGCGTCATGTCCTGCTCAGTGAGGCTTACATACACAGCATTAAGCGTCATGTCCTGCTCAGTGAGGCTTACATACACAGCATTAAGTGTCATGTCCTGCTCAGTGAGGCTTACATACACAGCATTAAGTGTCATGTCCTGCTCAGTGAGGCTTACATACACAGCATTGTCATGTCCTGCTCAGTGAGGCTTACATACACAGCATTAAGTGTCATGTCCTGCTCAGTGAGGCTTACAAACACAGCATTAAGCGTCATGTCCTGCTCAGTGAGGCTTACATACACAGCATTAAGCGTCATGTCCTGCTCAGTGAGGCTTTCATACACAGCATTAAGAGTCATGTCCTGCTCAGTGAGGCTTACATACACAGCATTAAGCGTCATGTCCTGCTCAGTGAGGCTTTCATACACAGCATTAAGAGTCATGTCCTGCTCAGTGAGGCTTACATACACAGCATTAAGCGTCATGTCCTGCTCAGTGAGGCTTACATACACAGCATTAAGCGTCATGTCCTGCTCAGTGAGGCTTACATACACAGCATTAAGCGTCATGTCCTGCTCAGTGAGGCTTACATACACAGTATTAAGCGTCATGTCCTGCTCAGTGAGGCTTTCATACACAGCATTAAGTGTCATGTCCTGCTCAGGTAGGCTTACATACACAGTATTAAGCGTCATGTCCTGCTCAGTGAGGCTTACATACACAGCATTAAGCGTCATGTCCTGCTCAGTGAGGCTTACATACACAGCATTAAGCGTCATGTCCTGCTCAGTGAGGCTTACATACACAGCATTAAGTGCCATGTCCTGCTCAGTGAGGCTTACATACACAGCATTAAGCGTCATGTCCTGCTCAGTGAGGCTTACATACACAGCATTAAGCGTCATGTCCTGCTCAGTGAGGCTTACATACACAGCATTAAGCGTCATGTCCTGCTCAGTGAGGCTTACATACACAGCATTAAGCGTCATGTCCTGCTCAGTGAGGCTTTCATACACAGCATTAAGCGTCATGTCCTGCTCAGTGAGGCTTTCATACACAGCATTAAGCGTCATGTCCTGCTCAGTGAGGCTTACAAACACAGCATGAAGCGTCATGTCCTGCTCAGTGAGGCTTACATACACAGCATTAAGCGTCATGTCCTGCTCAGTGAGGCTTACATACACAGCATTAAGCGTCATGTCCTGCTCAGTGAAGCTTACATACACAGCATTAAGCGCCATGTCCTGCTCAGTGAGGCTTTCATACACAGCATTAAGCGTCATGTCCTGCTCAGTGAGGCTTACAAACACAGCATTAAGCGTCATGTCCTGCTCAGTGAGGCTTACATACACAGCATTAAGCGTCATGTCCTGCTCAGTGTGGCTTACATACACAGCATTAAGCGTCATGTCCTGCTCAGTGAGGCTTACAAACACAGCATGAAGCGTCATGTCCTGCTCAGTGAGGCTTACAAACACAGCATGAAGCGTCATGTCCTGCTCAGTGAGGCTTTCATACACAGCATTAAGCGTCATGTCCTGCTCAGTGAGGCTTACATACACAGCATTAAGCGTCATGTCCTGCTCAGTGAGGCTTACAAACACAGCATTAAGCGTCATGTCCTGCTCAGTGAGGCTTACATACACAGCATTAAGCGCCATGTCCTGCTCAGTGAGGCTTACATACACTGCATTAAGCGTCATATCCTGCTCAGTGAGGCTTTCATACACAGCATTAAGCGTCATGTCCTGCTCAGTGAGGCTTACATACACAGCATTAAGTGTCATGTCCTGCTCAGTGAGGCTTTCATACACAGCATTAAGCGTCATGTCCTGCTCAGTGAGGCTTACATACACAGCATTAAGCGTCATGTCCTGCTCAGTGAGGCTTACATACACTGCATTAAGCGTCATATCCTGCTCAGTGAGGCTTTCATACACAGCATTAAGCGTCATGTCCTGCTCAGTGAGGCTTACATACACAGCATTAAGTGTCATGTCCTGCTCAGTGAGGCTTTCATACACAGCATTAAGCGTCATGTCCTGCTCAGTGAGGCTTACATACACAGCATTAAGCATCATGTCCTGCTCAGTGAGGCTTACATACACAGCATTAAGCGTCATGTCCTGCTCAGTGAGGCTTACATACACAGCATTAAGCGTCATGTCCTGCTCAGTGAGGCTTACATACACAGCATTAAGCGTCATGTCCTGCTCAGTGAGGCTTACATACACAGCATTAAGCGTCATGTCCTGCTCAGTGAGGCTTACAAACACAGCATTAAGCGTCATGTCCTGCTCAGTGTGGCTTACATACACAGCATTAAGCGTCATGTCCTGCTCAGTGAGGCTTACATACACAGCATTAAGCGTCATGTCCTGCTCAGTGAGGCTTACAAACACAGCATTAAGCGTCATGTCCTGCTCAGTGAGGCTTACACAAACAGCATTAAGCGTCATGTCCTGCTCAGTGTGGCTTACATACACAGCATTAAGCGTCATGTCCTGCTCAGTGAGGCTTACATACACTGCATTAAGTGTCATGTCCTGCTCAGTGAGGGTGGGGAAGTTTCTATCTAGTGTCCACCCCCAAGTACATTGACATAATATTGACATTTTTCTGTGGTGATTTGTTTTTCTTATTGCTTGGTTTCTGAAGAACTTGATGTATGCAATGTTACTTATTTAGATTTTCCATGAAAATAAACCAGAAGAGGCAAACTTTTTCTGAACTTAAGTAATTGGTCTTTTGCATTCCATGAATAAAAAATTACAGGATTGAAAATGTACCTTTTGTATATTTGGTTTAGACAATGGTTCATTGTATTTCAGCATTTTGTGACTAAAATGGCAGTGAAAATTACCTAAAAGGTCTTGCATCTAGCTTGCTCAAACTTACATAAACCCTGAAGTAGGGATGTGCGCAATTAGTCGACTAGTCGATTAAACGTTGCTACCCTCGCTAGTCGGCACCAGAAATACTAGTCGGGTAAACTTATTATTTTATTAATGTACACATTTAAATTACATATTGACATAATTTGCACTGAAATGTCATGTTTTCCTGGTCAAATGTTGCTTTATAAAAAGACTAGCATCCGTTACTAATGTTAACAACGGCGGATTAAAAAAAATTATTTAAAAAAACGAAGGAACAAAACGTATTAGCCTGTTCACCCTGCAAGTTAAACCAGCGAGGTGGAAAGAGTAAGTAGGCCTATCGCGTTGTTGGATAGCCCAATAAAACTAATCTAATGTCATGTCGATCAGTAGGCCTAATTGTTATTTTTTTGTGGGCCTATTATTGGTCGTTTTTCTGATGACCGATTATTATTTTTTACTGTATTTGCTCTGCGATCCCGTTCACCCAATGAAAATGCTGTTGTAATAATCAGGCACGTTTCCTAAAAATGTTTTGTTACGTTGAATATTGTTTTCAATAAATGTTATTTGTTATTTGTACTTTTATTTAGTGTGTTGTTGTCATGTTTTGTAGGATAATGTGCAATGTTCATAATGCAAGGCGCAAAGTGCCACACATTTCAGTGGCATTTAGAATACGATTTGGTTATTGAAGAATGTGATTAACGGTTTCAAATGGCTCTTATAATATACGCAATATTTTTCGGACAATGTTTAATCTTATAGATTAAATTGTGCTCAATTTTGAGTGTTTTCTTACTTTTAGACTAGTCGACTAGTCTAAGTTTAAAATTCCGTTTAAACGTCAGGGAAATTAGTCGTTAGGAACATCCCTACCCTGAAGCAACCCCCTAACCCTGGTCCGCCCTCTGTTCTGTCTCTCAGGCAGAACAGCAGAAGCAAGCTGCCATCATCTCGGCAGAGGGCGATTCCCAGGCCGCTCTGCTCATCGCCAACTCCCTGGCCATAGCGGGTGACGGGCTGGTGGAGCTGCGCAAGCTGGAGGCGGCTGAGGACATCGCCTTCCAGCTGTCTCGGTCCCGCAACATCACCTACCTGCCGTCCGGCCAGAGGACACTTCTGCAGCTGCCCCAGTGAGCCTCCTGTTGCTCCCGCTAGCTGTCCAGCACCTCCAACACACGTTCTCCCCCACAACACACTTTCTGTCCTCTTACACTGCAGATTCTTCACCGCAAGACAAGGTTCCCCTTGTATGGGAGAAGCATGATTTAGTGTTGGGAAGACCTGTGTGTGTGTGTGTGTGTGTGTGTGTGTGTGTGTGAGAGGTCGTAACATAGAGGACAAGCAATGTGTGTGTGTGAGGTCGTAACATAAAGGACGGACAGCGGGTGTAGGAAGAAGTGTTTGCTGACCTTGTATCAATCGGAATAATGGCATAATGTTAGCACAGTGTTACCTCCTTGACTTTGTCTACTCCATAATGTGTATGCAAATGTTGGGGCAGTATACTATGGGATCGCCATTATCTGTGGTAATGGTGAGGGTCAGGGTTAATATGTTTCATGGAGCTGGTTGCAGTCTGAGTTCTATGAATTTCAACGAAGTTTCACTACTAGAAGAGCCAAGGCCCCTGCACAAGTCTTGTGAAGCTATTACCAGCATGGTGTCATGTAATTCCTGAACTGTAAAGCTCCCAAGCAAGACCTCCATAGATGGATCAAGACCGATGCAGTAAATCTTGTCCATTTCCTGGTATTGATCATCATGGTTCTCATTGAGCTCAGCCTGTTACTTTGTATTGGGGCACTGGGAAGAATTTTGTCCTGTCTGCCCAATGTGGGAATGTCTGTTTTAAAATAACCTGACCATATGGAAGTGGGGCTAAACTCGCCAACCTTTCCACTGTTCATAACGTGATCTCTATGCAGCCATCATCCCTGGTAATTGAGGTTTTTCACACTGGGCCTGAACCCTCCAGTGAGACTGGGTGAGAAGGTACAGGGAGGTCACCTACAACAGTCATAGGCTCAAAAGGTCTGCCTGGCTTGAAAACAGATTAAGATGGCTTGTTGATTTGAAGGATCAATCCCATCTGCTTTACCCCCCCTTTCCCCCAATAGCTTGTGTCAATTTTTGGCAGAGGGTATGGTATGGAATACCCTTGACTGAGCAGTGAAGGTACAAGGTTTAATTTTTCAGGGCAAACACTGATTTCTTTGTTCATTCTTGTTTAAAGTAAAAGTATGTAAACTCTCATTCCACCCAGCTTTCACTGCTGAACAATAAAATATCTTCTTTCTATTGTGTCGTTAAACCACTTTTTTAACGTGTGCAGTACAGGTCTGTGCGTTATGTACTATACGTTTACACTTAACCACACGAGGGCATCATAATGCATTCAGTAAGGGCAGAGATTGTCCTGGGCTGTGTCCGAATCCGCACTCCTCCACACTATTGAGTAGCCTTGGTGAGTAGATAGGGCGAGAAAGTGGTTGAGTATGCAGAAATTTTTCTAATTGCAGTATACTTCAAACACCCGGATGACACATTTCCGGGGTTTCGCTGCCCTGGACCGTGTCCGAATACGACCCCTACACCCTTTTGAGGGCGCATGTTTGAGTCCACGTTGTCAAAAAACTTGAGTGGGTGACTATCAGAAATGGGGGCACTTAAAATACCTGGATGAATCCCTTATTTCCGGGGTTTTGTTGAGGAAATTCAGGAGCACACTCATCTGCAGAACAGTGCACTCATCTGACAATTTCAGTAAGTAACCTGGATGTGTATATCTATGGTATAAGATAGGTTCATATTACAAAATGCTTTTTACATTTTTGTTAATTCTACATTCATAATCTACACTGTAACAATCGTCATATGTTAATTGATTGATATTCTCAAAAAATATTAAAAACTACTTCCTCACTAGTTTGGAAAGAGTTTTGCAGGATTTCTTTCGCGCGCTGCTTGCAAAGTGGGGGGACAGGGCACATAAGGACAGTGGACAGGGAACGGGTTGTATTTGGTCACGGCCTAGGAGATCGACCGTCCTGTCGGTTTTCACTCCAACCCTATCAAAGCACACTTCATTCAACAGCTCGAGATCTGATTGAGCTGCAAATTGGTAGAATCGGGTGTGCCAAATTAGGGTTGAAATTAAAACCGACAGGATGGTAGATCTCCAGGAACAGGGTTGGGCAGCCCTGGTCTATGGGCTTTGGTAAGGGACTGCATGTTTTGAGCAATGAATTGTGAATTAATAATTTTTTTGTCAAATATATAAAGATAATGGAATACTTTTGTATAAACAACTTTATTATGCGAAAGATTTTATAAGAGCAGAAAGCAGTGATTTGTAAATTCTATTTTACATATGTTTAATTGAAAACCGTACAAAGAAAAGATATTTAATGTTTTACCTTATCAACTTTATTGATTTTTGTAAATATATGATAGTTCCGAATTTGATACCTGCAACAAGTTCCAAAAAAGTTGGGACGGGCAAAAAAAGAAATACTGGGAAGTTCAAAAAACACCTGTTTGGAACATTCCACAGGTAAACAGTTGATGCTATCATGACTGGGTATAAAAGGATAGAATAGAATAACTTTTATGTTCCTGCTAGGGAACTTCAGTTGTAGCCACCAGCAACAACAAAAAAGACATAGACAGTGGGGCAGACCCACAACACACAAACAAACATATCAAACAAAGACATTCAATAGAATCATTGCATTAATCAAACTAATTAAGTGAATTAAAGTTTAATAGCCTACAGCCAAACGTCATGATTAAAAATAGCCCCCGCTGTCCCGAGATGTCCAGTGTTATCAAGCAGTCCAACACACAAACTCCGCCTCCACGACTTTCCTCCATACACGCAGTTTTGCGGTCTCTGTCCACTGTCAACACAGAGTACCGAACTGCGTCAGCCTTCCCACTCGTCCCCTCACTCCTCCCCTGCATTATCTTTTCCTTCCCCTTCCCTGTTGGCCTTTTGAAGATTGCCTGCAGTCCTAGATCAGTCCCGACATCTTCAACTCGCTTCCCCGTCCCACAACAGAAACACAGTGCATGAAAAAAGCAAAAGACAAAAGCCCGACACAACAAAATACATTCAAATTAACAAACATGGACACGAGAGACAGCTGGACTACATGTTGCCATTATATCGCCACGTGCCGTCGTAAGTCATCAAGTGTCTTCGGTATCAAACGAGCTTCAAACCATCCCTCTGCTGCCAGATATGCAGTAGATATGGATGGATCACTTGGAAGGGTTGTTTCTTTCCATAGTGTTCAATAGGAAAATGAGTCAGGAGAAACAACCCTTAAAGTGATCCATCCATATCTACCGCATATCTGGCAGTAGATACCTTGTTAGATAGGCTCATTTGATACCTCAGACCCTTGATGACTTACAGCCATTTAGTCAACCATGTGTTCCATACTATTCCCGTGTAATTTACAGCTTAATCTAGCCCCACCCCCCAATTCCCATAGAGAACCATTCAAATGCAGAGAGGTTATAGTATCGCTTGTAAGAGTACCTGAAAATAAGATCAAGAGTCTTTTGATATCCTTTTATACCCAGTCATGATGGCATCACCTGTTTACCTATGGAACATTCTCAACGGGTGTTTTTTGAACTTTCCAGTCTTTTTTTCCCCCCTGTCCCAACTTTTTTGTAACGTGTTGCAGGCATCAAATTCGGAATTAGTGTATTTTTACAAAAATCAATAAAGTTGATGAGGTAAAACATTAAATATATTTTCTTTGTACTGTTTTCAATTAAATATATGTAAAAGAGAATTTACAAATCACTGCTTTCTGCTTTTATGAGCATTGTACATACTGTCCCAAGTTTTTTGGAATCGGGGTTTGTATTATAAGTGACTTAAGAGTTTACAACGGTAGCCATACCCTACATGTATTTGTTACTAGCCTTTCTGTTTTTGTCTATCAGTAAAGGCGATCCACACTTTAAGCATGAGCTCAGAACTACAGTTTGAGAATCTGTTATCTGTTCAGACTCTGAGATTTCACAAAGAACCAAGCTGTATGGCTTAATCTGATAAACACACTTATTGTGATGTGTAAATTGCAGCCATTTCCAGTCCTGTCCAAAGGTGGATTTGCCAACAAATTCTGTTGTAGGCAGTCTTAGCAGGAAAATAGCCAGTACTAATTTTCAGTAATGAATTGTTTGTTTCACTTTTTCAGGCTTTTCAAGAACACTGCTAAATAAAGCACAAAATAATTGTATTCCTTTCCAGTATTTTTACAGCATGCATTATTCTCAGACACACATTAAGGTGGCAAACTCAGATGAGACTAAGATGCAATTTCAAGGTATGTCTTTGTGAGAGGAAAACATATATATATATATATTACGAATCTTGTATCTCAAATCAAGAAACTTATGTTTATTTTTATTTATCTTTTACTAGGATAAAAGACTAATTGAGAATGACAGCTGTTTCAAGGGGAACCTGGCCAATGAACAATACAGGTGCAGCTCAAAAATTTAGAATATCGTGAAAAAGTTCAATATTTTTTGTCACTCATTTCAGAAAGTGAAACTCATATTATATAGAATCATTACACATAGTGAAATATTTCAAGCCTTTATTTCTTGTAATTTTGATGATTATGGCTTACAGCTAATGAAAACCCAAATTCAGTGTCTCAGAAAATTTGAATATTGTGAAAAAGTTCAATATTGGAAACTCATGGTGTCACACTCTAATCAGCTAATTAACTCAAAACACCTGCAAAGGTTTCCTGAGCCTTTAAATGGTCTCTCAGTCAGGTTCAGTAGGCTACACAATCATGGGGAAGACTGCTGACTTGACAGATGTCCAGAAGACAGTCATTGACACCCTCCACAAGGAGGGTAAGCCACAAAAGGTCATTGCTAAAGAAGCTGGTTGTTCACAGAGTGCTGTATCCAAGCATATTCATAGAAAGTTGAGTGGAAGGAAAAAGTGTGGTAGGAAAAGGTGCACAAGCAACAGGGATAACTGCAGCCTTGAGAGGATTGTCAAGCAAAATTCAGTCAAGAATTTGGGGGAGCTTCACAAGGAGTGGACTGAGGCTGGAGTCAGTGCATCAAGAGCCACCACGCACAGACAAATCCAGGACATGGGCTACAAATGTCGCATTCCTCGTGTCAAGTCACTCCTGAACCAGAGACAACGTCAGAAGCGTCTTACCTGGGCTAAGGAGAAAAAGAACTGGACTGTTGCTCAGTGGTCCAAAGTCCTCTTTTCAGATGAAAGTAAATTTTGCATTTCATTTGGAAATCAAGGTCCCAGAGTCTGGAGGAAGAGTGGAGAGGCACAGAATCCACGTTGCTTGAAGTCCAGTGTGAAGTTTCCACAGTCAGTGATGATTTGGGGTGCCATGTCCACTGTGTTTTCTGAAGTCCACAGTCAACGCAGCCATCTACCAGAAAATTTTAGAGCACTTCATGCTTCCTTCTGCTGACAAGCTTTATGGAGATGCGGATTTCATTTTCCAGCAGGACTTGGCACCTGCCCACACTGCCAAAAGTACCAAAAGCTGGTTCAATGACCATGGTATTACTGTGCTTGATTGGCCAGCAAACTCGCCTGACCTGAACCCCATAGAGAATCTATGGGGTATTGTCAAGAGGAAGATGAGACACCAGACCCAACAATGCAGACGACCTGAAGGCCGCTATCAAAGCAACCTGGGCTTCCATTACACCTCAGCAGTGCCACAGGCTGATCGCCTCCATGCCACGCCACATTGATGCAGTAATTCATGCAAAAGGAGCCTCAACCAAGTATTGAGTGCATAGAAATTAACATACTTTTCAGAAGGCTGACATTTCTGTTTAAAATATCCTTTTTTATTGATCTTATGTAATATTCTAATTTTCTGAGACACTGAATTTGGGTTTTCATTAGCTGTAAGCCATAATCATCAAAATTACAAGAAATAAAGGCTTGAAATATTTCACTGTGTAATGCATCTATATAATATATGAGTTTTACTTTCTGACATGAGTGACAAAAAAAAAATATTGAACTTTTTCACGATATTCTAATTTTTAAAATATATATATAGCCGTAATAAGATAAAGACGCAAATCTAGACTGAACGCGAAATAGTAATTAGAGAAGCACTTGCGCATCCTGGCTTGGGTTTTCCGGCCGGGGTTAGCAGTGTAGAAATAAGAATTAGAGAAGAACTAGCGCATCCTGGCGAAAGTTGAATGATGGCGGCGAGTAGTAGTGGAGAGATTTCAGAGGACATTGAGGATGACATGGATGTTGAGGAACGGAGTAGAGTAGCTAGCAGGAGAGGACGGGGTAGAGGGAAAGTGAGGATAGAAGAGCAGGTGAGGAAACCAGGCGATAAAAGTAAAAAACGGAGTTTGGAGGAAAGTAGCTCTGATAGTGAAGGATCAAGATCAGTTTGTAAGAAATTGGTGGGAGAAGAATTTAAAATAATACTGAAATTTAGGCGGGAAGATGAAAATGAAAATACCAACTTAAGTCTAATGACTTTGACCAGGGAGTTGAAAAAGAAAGTAGGCGATATTGAAATGGCTAAAATACTTCGAGATGGAAGTTTGTTTTTAAAATGCAAAAACGAAGAACAGAAAAATAGGGCGTTGCAGATTGAAAATATCGGCAGGAAAACGGTGATTGAAAAAAAAGTATTGGGCGAGGATAGAGTTAAATGGGGAGTGATAACAGGCATACCGATAGAAGAAGATATGAATAAGATTGGAGAGGTTATCGAAGGAGGAGAAGTGAGTAGAATTAAAAGACTGTTTAGAACAGTGAATGGAAGGAAGGAAAAGAGCCTATCAGTACTATTGGTGTTTCAGGGTTCAATTTTACCTGAAAGAGTAAAAATTGGATATATGAGCTTTAGGGTAAGGGCTTATGTACCAACACCGCTACGTTGCTACAAATGCCAGAGATACGGGCATATTGCCGCAGTTTGTAGGGGGAAACAACGATGTCCTAAATGTGGAGGGGATCATAAGTATGGAGAGTGTGGGGATAATGTGCAAGCTAAATGCTGCAACTGTGGAGGTGGTCATAGCGTGGCATATGGCGGATGTGAAGTTAAAAAAAGAGCAATAAAAATTCAGCAAATCAAAACACAAAATAACATAACATATGCAGAGGCAGTAAAGAAAGTGCAAGGAGAAAGCAGAGTAGAAAAATCGGAGAGAAATTACCAACCATCTAGAGTTGAAGTGCAAGGAGAAAGAAGAGTAGAGGATTCTGAGATAACAATTGTTAACCAAACTTCTAGAGTGGGGATCGAACAGTGTTGTCAAACTGAAGGGTTAAGTACTGAAAAATTGGTTTTATTCATTGCCTATGTCCTCAATTGTTCAGATCAAGCTAAAAGCAAAACCGAGAAAATAAGAATCATAGTTAAGGGAGCGGAAAAGTTCTTGGAGGTGAAGGGTCTTTGTTGGGAACAAATTCATAAAGAATTGAGTCCGCATCAAAGTCAGGAAACATGTTCTAAAGGACCTATGTAGGCATTCAAATCGAGATGAAGAGATTCAAATATGATTTAAGAGACGTATAATAGTTTGGTATAATTTTAGGTTTTATTTATTTTTTATTTTATTTTTATTTTTTATTTTTTATTTTATATACAGACCTAAGATAAATTAAATTTAATGAATCCAGATCTACACTCCAATCCGGTTGGTGGCGGTAATGTACAATTTAATTGTCTACAAACCGCCATAAAACACCGAAGAAGAAGAAGAAGAAGACGCAAATCTATTAAGTTATTGTTAAATGTATTCTTGTTCAAAGCCGGCAACGATCCTTCCTCTTTTCTTTACGTCAAGCCTTTTCACGCGTGCGCGCACGTTGTGTTCTGTCTGGGTCTGGGAGAACTGAAGCGCATTCACGCAACCTAGTCAGCGGCTTAGGCACTGATGTCAGTGGGACACGGGGACGAGCGTGAGATGGTGCGCGAAACTCAGGCCGGCCACGTAGTGATGCGACTAGTGGGAATGAGGTAATTACATTGGGTAATTAAAAATTAATACGTGAAAAGTGCATTAAACAAGGAAAACTGGCTAGATTCATATAACAATATAATTACACAGCAGGGTAGATGGCTAGTGCATAGGGTGAAAAATGCACTGGGCACTCAGAACCTGTGCCATACTCAAGCTTTGCAGGAAAGAAATGTGGGAGAGGGCGCTCGCGACGCGGGGTGAGTTGTTAAATTAAGAGCAAGCTAGCTAGAAGTTACAGCTGATAGCTAGCTATCAATGTAACGTCAATGCATTTTAATCTAAGATGGAAATAGCATAACTAACAAAGGAACACGCCAAGATAAAGGCGCCTTGGCGAGTGCATATTGTGTTTTAAGCACGGTAGCCGGTAGTGGAACGCGAGGGAACGGGGTTTTGTTTGGGGGAAAGAGGGAAATCACAGCCATACCTAGGTAGCCAACTAACGTTATGTGCTAAGTTAGCTAGCTAGGTAAACCGTTTGGGGAACGTGTGTCTGTTCTTGCTCCGGTGTAATTTAACGTTACGCGTAGCTCGTGTCAATTAAGAGCATAAGTAGCTCGTGCTGTCTACATAGCTCGTGCTAATTGTCTAGGATAACGTTAGCTGTCTTGCTAACGTTAGTTAGCCAACCGCTTAACGTTACTTAAATCTGCTAGTTTCTGGGCTGCCAGTGAGTTTTTATTGCCCTGCGTTGTTTTAGGTTTGTTAAAAGTGCGTCTGTGGAGAGAATATGTGCGGTTAAGTCGTTAGACATCTTGCCATTGTAGCTAAGTTAACGTTGGCTACATGTATTTTTCTGAATACATAAGTTGCTAGTTGCAGGAAATTGATTGGTAGGTAACGTTACAGAACATTTGTTGTTTACATTGTACTAGCAATATATGGTTTTGCAAAGAAGCTAAATATCTCACGTTAACTAACGTTACGTATCTAACTTAATTTATAATTCTTTCTATAACGTTAGCAAGAAAACTTTAGCAGCCTAACTAGCTAGCTACTGATATGTTAGCCAGTAATTTCTCCACATCGCTGATATTGCCTTTTAACCCTTTCTGTGTCTCAAATTTCAGATAATTCGTGGTAGCTAGTTAGCTGAATCGGCGTCCAGTCAAAGGTGTTAGATGGGGTCAACCAACATTTTCTCAGATGTGTGCGTTCTCGCATTTAAAAATTAGGTACCTACTGTACGGGCGTTAGACTTTCGTTGGTTTAGCTAGGCCTGGTTTTCTAACCTGATCATAGGATGTCTCTCGTGGGTTGGAGTTGGGGGGGGATATTGTGTACTGTAAGTGACAGTATTAGAAATTTGCTTGCACTGACTCCAATTACAGGCCTGGGCAGCCTCCCCAAACACGGGTTTGAGACTCAATGTTTCAGCATAGGTAATCTGTATGCGTACCTGATACTATTCATTCCTTCTGTCCTCCGTCATGTGTCAGGAATTGTGGAGTTTCCACAAGTTTGCCTGTCTTAAAGGAGACTGTTCACTGTTTCTTCAGTGACCATTGGTCAGTTTTAGGTCACATTTTATTGCCTACTGGTTGAATGGAGAGTTATCTGTCTGGATACCATGTTTGTGGTAAGCACTTATAATATGTGTTTGCTGAGTAGAATGCCTTGCTTTACAGTTGTTGCATTCAAATACAACCCCAGTTTCACGGTTTCACCAAGCAGCGACACTAAATTGCACTATAGCAGTTTTTTTTTAGGCTGATGAAAAACCATGGTGGACTACTGATTAGCATGTAGGTGTTTGTTGTCTTTCCCCCTATTTATTCATTTAAATATATTGTTTGTTTGATCCAAGACGCTGTTAAGTAGATCATCTGGCATTACAGTAGGTTAAATATTCAATATAAGTTTCCAAGCTTACTGTTGGTTAATGCAGCTTAGAATGTAAAATTGTGTTCATGACATTGAATTCAAATGTACTTGAACAATTGCAATTTAATTTTGAATAATTTTAGGATTCATCCAAAGGAACATTTTGTGACAGAGCACTGTTGGGATACCCAAAACATTCCAGGAAATGATTGTGATTGCACCATTGCATTTCAGAATGCCAGCACCCTGTTAAACATGCAGAATGTGAAACTTATGAATGTTTGCTAACTGCCTCCACCGTTAAGCCGATGCTCATTATACTACGAACCCACCTCTCACGGTGTGCTACATCTTGAGATGTTGAAAGCAGGCTGTGAAATTAGCACCTGTCACCAGTCAAATGCTGGTCAGGTAAGATTATTGACTGAGAAAATATATGAGAATCGCACACTTATCTCCATGCAAAAATAATTTTAGTTTTAAGTTACCACCAACTTGTTTTGGCAAGATTATTGATTCTAGCAGCCACTTTGGCAGCTAACAAACCAGGTTGTGTTATATTGTAAAATGTACTGTGGCTTGTAAACTGTTGAAAATGGCTGATGATTTTTAGACTCCACAAGCCACTCTGGCCAGTGGGTGAAAAAGTAAATGTCATGCCCTGGTTGAAAGTATGTCATGTTTTGTTCTCCAGTATCCTCACCCTCAGCAGCTTTGGCTTTGTGCATGTGAACCAGGATAGAAAACTTTGCAGGAGCAGGAATTATTCTGGTTTAATAAATTAGACCGATTAAGAAAAATGGTCAGCTTGTTAAAATTCTGGGATTGCAGTTGTGGTTGGAACAAAGACCAGCATACACAGGGAGGCCCCGAGACCATCGTTGGGAACCACTGAATTAGACTCATCACTGATTCTCCAGTTGAGTGCTTAAATACATGTGATGAGAATAAAAATAGGAACTGCACTTTCCTGTTGTATTTGCTTTTGTCATAGATGGACCATTGCATGTAAATGGCCCTTGCACCGTAGCCCACAGGACCTGACCGGACTATATTGTATTAATGTAATCGCATAGTTGGAAGTGAATCGGTGTTGACAGTGCTCTTATTTGTCCTGAACAATTGGCAGTCCATTGAGTTTGTCAGATTGATGTATAGAGGCCTGAGCTGTTTGCCCCGTGTCATCTTCCCTCTGCTTCACCACTTTGATAGAGTGTAGATTCACGGCTCTGGTGAACAGACAGTAGTGGTGTATTTGACTTTTTTGAAATTTCTGTCCATATGAACCAGGGCTCAGCATCCAGGTGAGTTTGCCTGTGTGTATCCACTGGCCTGGAACCTATCAGTAAAATGTTTTGCCGCTTAAATAGGACATCATGGCAAACAGGCTTATTGTAGTTTGAGAATATGAGAATATTTTGAGAATATGACTAAAATAAAGACAAATATGAAGTCATAATGCTGGTAAGAGCTTTATCTTTCCTGACTCATTCGATCTGATTTTGCTGATCTGTGACATGCTGGTGTCTTGTTTACAAATTTGAAAGAAATTAATTTAGGACAGTCCAAACAAAACTACAAATATGGCTCGACTTGATCACCAATAAAGATTTTACTTGCAGCAGCATGTATCGGATCCTCCAACAATATTAAAATCCTTACCAAAATTAGTCAAGTTTTTTTTGCTAAAATATGTGGCTGGATAGTGTTTAAAGCAGATGAGAAATCAATGAACAGCAGCTTAGTATGTGTGTTAAAATGTTCTAGATGTTTTATTACCATGTTTACCAATGTGGCCGTTGCATCCTCTACTTCCCGTTGGCCTTTTAACTCATTTAGTGCCACGGGCGACTTTAGTCGACGAACATTTGAACGGTCTAAAGTGCAGAGGGCGACTGAAGTCTACCAGATTTTTATTTTTGGTCTTCTACACAGCCAAACAATTCTGGATTTGAGTTGGGAAAAATGGAACGATGACCAATTGACAATGACGTTCTTTTACCCGGATTTGCACTTTTGTATTTGAAGTTTTATTTATCCCACGTTTCTGCGCATGTGACCGAGAATATAAAGAAATTGAATAAAATAAAATGGGCAATGTAACAAACTAGGCGACTGCTATGCTACTGTATCAGTAACGGGAGAAAATTACTCACCTAGCTTTCAGTCGTTCCACGATCGTCTGGTAAACGTTTGAATGACAGCAGCTTACCATCAGTGAGTTTTATAATATCCTTTTCCTGACTTATATTTAATAATTCTCTGATTTCCACTTTTGTCCAGTTATTTCCCATATCTCTTCCAGTGACCATCGTTTTGTTGGTTCCATTTTGAATTAGTTCCTCACACCACAGATTTTAACCTACGATATTTTTTCCTCAGGATATCTGTTTCTGTTTGAAACGGTTGATACGAAGTAAATACCAAAACAAAACAAAAAATGCAAAATAGAAAAAAATTATAATAATTTAAAAAGACAAATACAAATAGATGCATTAATTACAAATAGGTATGCCTATACTTACAAACTTCTATACATACATATTGCCATATGAGTTGCTCAACTTGTTCTATCAAATGTTAGCTGTATACATTCATACTGTACATATCAATCGACATTCATACATACCTACATGCATACATATACAAATGCATATGTACCCACATAGATAGTGTTTATATAAATTGCATCCAAGTAATAATCTTATAGACAAACAAACACAGGCCCATATATATATATATATATATACACTGTATAATCGGTTCCATCAGGAATTTAATTTAAGGAGATAAAATATGTAAAATATACTCGAAGCTGGTCCAGAAAAATGACGTATTTTGTTATATAGAACAAGCCAGGAGATTGGTGTTAAGGCAATCACTAGAAATAGTTTTAGTTAATGTCTATGGTCTAAATGACTGGGGAAGTCACTTCCGAAACCAGTGTGACGTAGTCACTTGAGTACTCTATCAATGCACAGTGCAGGGTTGAAATTCAGCTCAATTTGTATTAAACCAAAGCATGCTGCAAGATCTAGAATTGCAGTTTGCAGTGTATTTTCCAACTAAATTTAAGTACCATGTTATAGGCTAACTTTTGCAAAAACAAAATGTCAAAATTCCAGAGCTTCCCGTGGTAAATGTCCGGAAAGTTTCCACCCCTTTGCAACCCTAGGTATAAGCAGGTCTTTAAAATCCTTATAGAATTATTTTGTAAAACCATCACTCCCTGGAGTTTTCCAATTTTAATTTTGGCGATCTGACTTGTTGTTTCAGTTGACGTAATGGGTTTAATAAGTTCATTTTGCTCCTTTGTCACTTGTGGTAGTTTAAGCTTTTGTAGAAGGCTCATTTTTCATTTCCATGATATGGTTTAGACTTGTATAATTGTTGGTAGTCATTAACAAACTGCTCCAGTTTAGCATAACTATTTGTTTAGTATAACTGCCTATGTTTGAAGAATGAATATGATATTATTTCACCTCTTAATACCGTTTTAGCAGCTTCCTATATAATGAATGGTTTTACTTCACCTGTATCATTAGTCTCAGTAGTCATGTATAACTTTCTGCATTTTATCTTTAAATATAGTATCTTTAAGGAGTGAATTATTTACCTGCCATAGTGATGTTTTATCTTCTGTCTCTAGGTCAATTATCATGGAGATAGGGGCATGATCTGATTGTTTTATAGTTCCTATTGTACACTTTTTAACTGCATATATCCTTTTTGAACATAAAGAAATAATCTAGCCTTGAATATGTTTTCTGAGCTGTTGAGAAATATGTAAAGTCCTTCACTTTGGGATTTAAAGTTCGCCATACATCTAATTCCAAACACTGCCATTGCCCTTCTCAGTATTATAGCTTCTTTTTCTGCTTTATGCCTTCTATTACTTTGATTATCTAATTGTCACTACTGCACCCCGATCCAAATGTAACGGCGTACCTAAGCCACCAGTAATTAAGTCCCTACTGCATCCCTGTCTGTGAGAGCCATAATACAGACATCAAGGTGAACCAGATGAACTATTGAAGTCTCCCTCCAGTGGCTTTGTTTTTTCAGTGACAAATTATCTCTTGTCACACACAGGGCTACACGTGTCCAAACTTTAGGCAACCTTTCAGGTTTTGTTTTTGCTTGGCTCGCTCACCCCTTTGGCTTGTCATTAACCTCAACATCAGTGAGGCCTATCCCTTTTGGTCCAAATGCAATTCCAGAATAGTTCTGTAGAAGCTCAAGAATATAAGGGAAGCAGATGTTTCACCAATTTTGTAGTAAAATAAGACTAACTGAAGAACAAATCATATATGATTGCAAGATGCATTTAGTTTAGGCCAGAGGTGTCCACTTTTATCCGAAAAGGGCCAGTGTGCCTTATTTTATTTATTTTGTGGTGTTTGGGATCATTTTCTCGCTTTTACAGCTTAGTTTTAGCTTCCTGGCAGAGACAAGTTTTTGGTCAAAATGTGTAATTGTTCGTTAGCTTCTGCTAAATGCCTAACATGTAATGTAGATGTCTTTGCACTTGCTGGGGTTCATGATTCCACTGGCCTTAACAAGGGCCTCAGGACCAGTAGATGCAAATAATCCCAATAACATGAAAGATCAACCACCATATTTCCATATTTCACCATGGGTATGACGTTATTTTCTGCGTAAGCATCCTTCCAGCGGCAAACCTACTGCTGGCCAAAAGCTCAAATTTCGTCTCATCTGACCACCACACCCGGTTCTAGTTGTCGTTCAATAATGCTGTAGCAAACTGCAGACGCAAATTTTTTTTGATTGCTATCAATAGACTTTATTTTTTCCGTCAATGCTTCCAAAAAGCCTGTTGCCATGGAGGTGGAATCTGTTTCTGAGACACTGTCTCCCAAGATCTCCGCTTTTTATTTGATTTTTATTTAAACTGATTATTAGGGGTGTGCGTAATTGATGTATCGGTTTATCACTGAGCGATTGTGTTAATCTAAAAATGTAATTGCCATTTTTTCAGCATACAACATAGCTCGTTACCTGTAATGTTTATTTTATACAGCCTTCTTTGCTGAGCATTATCAAGGGTGTGAATCATTTTGGAGGACTCTGTGTGTGTGTGTGTGTGTGTGTGTGTGTGTGTGTGTGTGTGTGTGTGTGTGTGTGTGTGTGTGTGTGTGGTGATCTTGGGTGAGTAGAGAGCAGAAAACTGCAGCCCTTGAAAGACTGGCGGGTCATTCACACACATCCATTGTGCGACAGGGCAGAGTGCCTCCCACACATCAGCCAGCTGTTGCTGTGTAAAATCAGGTTGAAGGATTTACCGTCATGCTCTTGCTGGCAGGGTTTAGCATCGGCCTCTCCTCCAGACCCTGTGCACGGGCCTCCAGAATTCAGCAGTCACACTGCTGTATTCGGCTCTCCTGTGTATTTGTTGAGTAAATATTTTGAGCAGTAGTTGCAGATGTGTGTCCCCTATTCCTAATAATGCATATCTTTGTATCTTTTGTCTAATGGTGCTTAAGTCACATTGCCATCTGAATTCCAGTAAACATATCCAGAGACATTGCATCCAACCAGAGGACTTCTCATGTGAGCCAAAATGGCTTCAAAGTATTGCTTTGTACAGAGGAAAATGCATTAAGAAAGCCCTGAAACCAAAACCAGGTTAAAGTGCTTTCTTCATCAAATACAGTCATGCGGTGTTGTGAAATGTCATATAATTTGTGCTGTTTATTACTAAACAAGACGGAAAGCATTGGGACATGCAGCGTAATGCATGTTACGTGTTTAGGTTTCCCTATATGGAGACATGGCTCGCTGTCTGTGTTTGTGTGCACGTGCATGAGAGAGATGGAGCAATTTAGTAGTCCTTTATGCAGGACTACATACACGACCTTCAGATCGTCAGGTGTTTGTACGTCATGTCTTGTCCAATTGACATAGATTAAGCTGTAAATTACACAGGAATAGTATGGAACCCATGGTTGGCTAAATGGCTGTAAGTCAAGGGTCTGCGGTATCAAACGAGCCTAAACCTATCACTCCGCTGCCAGATATGCAGTAGATATGGATGGATAGCTTGAAGGGTTGTTTCTCCTGACTTATTTTTCATATTTTTTTTATATTAGAGTTCAATAGGAAAATGAGTCAGCAGAAACATCCCTTAAAGTGATATATCCATATCCATATCTATTGCATATCTGGCAGCAGAGTGATGGTTTGAGGCTTGTTTGATACCGCAGACCCTTGATGATTTACAGCCATTTAGCCAATCATGGGTTCCATACTGTTCCCGTGTAATTTACAGCTTAATCTAGTCCCACCCTCCAGTTCCCATAGAGATCCATTCAAATGCAGAGTGGTTATAGTATTGCTTGTAAGAGTACCTGAAAATGAGATATCAAGAGTCTTTTTATATCCTTTTATACCCAGTTATGATAGCATCACCTTTTTACTTGTGGAATGTTCCAAACAGGTGTTTATTGAAATGTAGTCTTTTTTTTTTTTTTGCCCCTGTCCCTACTTTTTTGGAACGTGTTGCAGGCATCAAATTCGGAATTAGCGTATATTTACACAAATCAGTTGATTAGGTAAAACATTCAATATCTATTCTTTGTACTGTTTTCAATTAAATATATGTAAAAGAGAATTTACAAATCACTGCTTTTATGTGCATTTTACATACTGTCCCAACTTATTTTTTTGGAATTGGGGTTTGTATGATGCCCCAGGGAGAAACGGAATAAGCGGTCGCAGGGAGATGCAGTTAATGTGGTTTGGACCGGTATTTTATTTGTAGAAGTTAAAGGGAGCATGCAAGGAGGCAGTATGATTATAAACATAACCTTCCCAATTCACCCTCATGCAATCCTGGCAAACATTAATGAAGCAGCTGAACTGTAGTTAGATGAGCAAAACGTCAGTAAGCAATAAGTGTGCAGCCGCCCACTGGCTCCCCGCCTGCTAACTTGCCTTCCTCTCAATCTCTCCCGCAGGGTGTGGAGCACCAATGGCTTATAAAGTGAGGCACGCTGCTTTCTGAGTTCCCCAGCAGCAATGAACATGGATTTCTCTGCTCAGTAAAACAGGGTCAGTGTTACCCAATGCTTTCAGCGTGGAGCACATGATGGCCAGCTAGAGTAGCCTGTCCTATCTCTGTGTGCTTCATACCTGTACTCTTGGGAATAAGTCCTTTTACTCTCAATATTCCCCTTGCATTTGGAATACATGTCCCCGCTTTCCATCAGAACGGGTGTTGCTTTGTTGTGGTCCTCTGCTCCTTCCCTTTTGTGGAGGGGTGGTGGCTTTGGTGTGACAGTTGCCCAGAGAAAAAGGACAATAGGAGAAAACGGCCAGTAACCGCTGAGGATCGTTTGTCCTTTGCCTGTTCCCACCTCGTCACTTCCCGCTTTCTTGCCCTCCTCTTGAAATCTAACTGGAATTTTACAGCGAAAGTGCCTGTTCCCGGGTCCTGCTGGGATGGCCCAGGATGATGGCCACAGGACACAAGACTCCCAGGCGTACTACTACCCTTCGGTCCAGGAACTGGACTTATCCAGCACTCTGTACAAGCGAGACAATGGGGAAAAGCTTTGCTCTGTGTTGGTGGACAGTAGGTTGGGAGCCAAGGGTCCCCTAGGTGAACAGGTTCGTGGGCAGCTGCAGCCTCACCATCTAAGCCCCCAGCCTCAGCAGTACTACAGTGAGGGAGGGAGCTTTAGGCAGGAGGCCAAACTGGGACAACTCGTGGCTGCTAAGCAAGCTGATGGTGAAGACCCCAAGGACACTGAGGATTCTGAGGAGACGGAGGGGCAGGGGGATGGTGGAAATGAGGAACAGACTTTCAAGCGGGAGCAAATAATTGTGGAGGTGAACTTGAACAACCAAACACTCAACGTTTCCAAGGGGGACAATCCTCCCGTCTCCAACAACAGTTCTACCAGGGTGAAGTTCGGCTGCAAGGGCGGGGAGCAGGAGCAGGAAACCTTGAAGGAAAAGCAGCGGCGGCAGGAGGAGGAAGAAAGGGAGGTCGGAGAGAACCGGAGGCCGCCAGCTAAGAGGTCCCAGCGCAGGCCCAGAGCCGCCGCTGCCTCAAGCCAGCCCACCCGGAAGCCCCGGAGAGCCGCAATGGCAGCTGCCAATGCAGTGGCTTCGTGCATGACCACCAGGGGACGCAGGAAGCGTTCTACACCGCCCAAGAGGAAGGGACGTCCATGCCGACGGCCTAAGGTGGAGTCGTCTGGGTCCGTCCCCGTTGTGCCTGCAAAAGCAGACAAGGTCAAGGCTGACGGCGAGGAGCAGGAGACGCTGACATGCGAGAAGTGTCCCAGCGTCTTCAAAACTCGCTCGTACCTGGAGAAGCACGTGAACGTCGCGCATCGCCACATGCAGATATGCGACACGTGTGGGAAGAAGTTTGTTCTGGAGAGCGAGCTGATGTTGCACCAGCAGACAGACTGCGAACAGAATATTCAGGTATGCTTTACTGTCGTCATGAGTCATGAAGTGTTTTGCAGTGTGGTGAGCGAACAGTTAAGACACTGGATCATTATTTTTGTAAATTACTCTGGATCTAAAGTTTTCGTAATGTCCCCCAGTTCTTTGTGTCTCTGTCTACGTGTCTCCCATTGGTGGATGTGTGGTTAGGTGGGAGCTTGACACAAGAGACCTTTCTACAGAGTACTTTGTCTATGTGTGTGTCTGACTATCTGTTTTTTGTCCAAATGGATGTCTGATTTATTAAGTGGTACATATTATTCGAGGCCCATCTTTGATACTAAACATTTACTTTAGAATACTGATCTTCCCTGTGTGATGAACATGGAATATGTAGAATTTGTATCTTCCATCTACCAGTAGATGGTGCTAGAAAATCACAGTGCAATTACATTAGCAGTTATGTCAGTCAGCTCACGAAGAGGCTCGCTCTCAGGCCGCTTGTTTCCTAACATTATACTTCAGAAAAGAGGTTAGCCACCATAAACATATTGAGTATTTTATTGGTGTCAATTCTGCTGCAGATTGTGCATGTATACTCATACCGTTGGGAAAATTCACGTATGCACGATTAGAACAGAACACTGCGTTGCTTATAAACACTCTTGAGATTTTGTTCAGCAACAACAACAGAACATACATCACCGCTGCATCTGGTAATTCTCAGAGCCCAGAGGTCATGCAAATCGGTTGGTCACGTTAATTAAGATTAGTCTAAAACTCTTCTGGCAAAGGCCCCCAGGAGTCTATCTTTACTGTGAATTGCTCAAATATACTGTAATGTAATGCATTTATTTATTTTACCTGAATTGTTATAGTAGGCTGTTGCAGTACTATCTGCAAATGTGAAATTTCTTTAATTTCACTATTTCGTGAAATGCTATGTAATGGAACACTGAACTACAAAAGGTGCGGACCTCTAATTCTGGCCATCAGTGACCTTAAAACCATTCTGAAAATGAGTACAGAACTTAGGAACCGTAGGTTGTATCTTGGTGGCGAACGAACTTGCAGATGGTCTCATGTTTGTCTGTGTGTCTGTGTGTCTGTCTGGCAGTGTTTGCCTTGTAACAAGTCTTTCAAGAAGCTGTGGTCCTTGCACGAGCATATCAAGATTGTGCATGGCTACGCCGAGAAGAAGTTTGCCTGCGAAATCTGCGAGAAGAAGTTCTACACCATGGCGCATGTCCGCAAACACATGGTCGGTACGTGAACGTCCCATATACTCAACATGCTTTGTATTATGTGCTCTGTCGCTTACCTGGTAAGTCCCATCTCTTGGGTTACTCAGATTTCATACTCAACTGTCTTAGTCATACTCAACTGCCATTGTCTCCTTTTCTCCCTCTTCCCACTGAACTTGCTCACCCACATTCCCTGTCTTACATCTACCCCCATCATTCTTACACTGTACACATTACAAAACTGTGGACCTACTTGTCCCTCTCCGGGACTCACTGTCACACCTGTGGCCCTGCAGCTCACACCAAGGACATGCCGTTCACCTGCGAAACGTGTGGGAAATCCTTTAAGCGCAGCATGTCCTTGAAGGTACACTTCCTACAGCACTCGGGAGAGAAGCCTTTCCGCTGTGAGGTGAGGCCCCACCTAGACACAAACCACGCAAACACTCACACACACACACATCCTCATACACACATCTACATACTCACATACTCGCACGTAAACATACACAAACATCTCAAAGTGATAATTAATGTCCAGTGACATATACCGTATTGCAGCTGAAGTGATCCGGAACTGCGTTGTGCCACATTTGGTAAATAAATACATTTTATAAGTCGTACATAACAATGTCAATCCAATCTATATTTTGTATGTTCCAGTCCATGCATTCCCTCAACAATCAGAAAAAAGAATGCCCCCCGCCACACAAATTTGGCAGCCCTATATTTTTTTCAAGAAATTGTGGGGGGAGGTCATGCAAGTTGATTGATTTAGTAAGAAAAACTGCAGTAGCCCAATTGCATTTCTTTGGTTATTTGTCATAATTACAGTGCGGCCAGATGTCGCTTGTGTTGCTGAATGAATTAAGAAATTTTTAATGAATTTGTTCTGCCCACGTCCCTTACATGATTATAAAACTTATAGGCTAAGCTGAAACACGTAGGCTACCTTCATGTTTCCTCTATATCCCTGGTGTTTAAAGCATGGTCCTCGAGGTCCGAGACCTGCTGGTCTTCTACCCTCCCTTTACCTGGGATTCAGGTGTGAAAACGGGTCTGGCCAATCAGTAGCACTAATTCTTCAGTTAATTACCTGGGAGAAAGAAAACCAGGGCCGGATTTGGGTTCAAGGTCCAGTTTTGAATATCCAAGCCCTATATCATGCTGCGATATTAATAAAAGGCATTTTAAAACTTAAGAACTTCTAAGACGAGTCTAAATCCAGGACTGCGTGTGAAACTGCGGTATTTATTGCATCATTCCCTAATAGCTAAGCTAAATTGTTTAATAAAATGGTAGGCCTAGTAACGTTTCCCATAGTAGCCGGGCCTGTCATATTAATTACATTATTACATCATATACATTATGTTTCTAACCTTGTAGCCTACCGTGAACTTTGCATTAACAACGCCTGTATTGGCAAATTCCATTATTCACTAACAACATACAGGAAAGCTGAGGCGCTTTGCCATCCGTTTAATTCAATCTTAATTGGTTTGTGTTTGCTGTTATTGTATTGAATAAAACATGTAACCTACATGTTAATAGGCTATGTTTATGAACGTACTTTGTGTCATCAAATCATAGAATGATAATCGTATGATTGCACTATACCCAAAGAGTGAATTAATTTGAAGTGGACATTGTTCATTTCTGCGTGTTTACATAACGTTAGACCGATAGCTGTCACAATATCAAGTTCGTGGAATTTCCAATAGGTGTGTAGCTAATTCAATACGATGGAAATCCACCTAGTTTGTGTGTTTGTCTATGTAGTTGCATGGAAAATAGGCTTAGCCTACTGCAACAGCACACACGCTCGTATAAACGAGAATCGAAATTCTCATTTTTATTGAAAACCAATGAACATAAACCAAATAAAGCACTTTATTGCGGTCGTCATAAACAGCAGTTAACTTGCGAGGATAATATTTGGTCGGCTGTGTCAGTATCTCATTTTAGCTGTCAGATGATGGTAAAAAAGTTTAGGAGATCGCTAATGTCAGTTTTAATGAGACAAATGAACGTTTTTGAAAATACTTTTCTCAATATCTTAGTGTTGTTTGAATCCGTGAAAGCATGTTTTTTTCCGCATACATAAGTGTAGCCTGTCTTTCTATCATCAACTTTGCATTTAAACCTTGATGACGTTATTTCACTACTCGCCCTGTATTCCCCATTAGTCAGCTGGCTTGGCTAGTTATTCCATCTGAGTAACGGTGTGTTTCTTCCTGCACAGCTATATTTTACTCTTATATTACTCCTAGCCCACACAGTCCCTTATACAACAAGCCATCATGCCTTATGGTACAGTCAGTACTTTTAAAGTGACACGCCGGTTAAAAAATATTTTGCGTAAATTTAATGTTGATGATCTTGCAAGAAACAAGGACATCAACTACCGGTACCAAATTCTCTAGGAGTGGGCTGTATAAGAACTTTTTTGCTTTTAGTATAACAAGCAGTTATGTCAGTATTTATTGTCTTTGGTTCTTTATTTATACTATGGAAAAAAATATGATTTTGATTGCACAAGGGTTTTTGAAATACAGTTGAGAGCCCTGATACTTTCACTTTTTATCAAGACTAACTTCGTTTTCAGTATTTATTTTACTTATTTGTTTACCTGATGTTGTCCTCAGCGTAACATTAGCACAACATGCAATATGACGCACGCACCAGGTGCACTGTGATGTGTGATTATATCGAGATGCTTGTTCACAGCGCCTGTCCCCAAGGAGTTTCAGTGGGGGAAATAAGTATTCCACACGTCAACCATTTTTTAATTAAACATATTTCCAATGCATGTATTCACATGAAATTTTGACCAGACATTTGTATTAACTCAATAAAACTACACAGCTAAATAAATTGTAACATTCCATTCCAAAAAAGTTATGTGCAATAAAGTTGAATAACACAGGAAAAAAGTATTGAACACGCAAAATGAACTGTATTTAACACTTGGTGGAAATTCAGATGGAGATCCATTCAAATGCAGCGACGTTATAGTATCGCTTTTAAGAGTACCAGAAAATAAGAGTCTTCTGCTGTTGTTGGGTCACAGACATCAGGAAGTCATAGCATGCAAAGGATATGCGACCAAATATTAAAAATATGGCTTTTCCACCAAGTATTAAATACATTTCATTTAGAGTGCTCAATACTTTTTTTCCTGTGTCATTCCACTTTATTGCGCATAACTTTTTTTAAAGGATTGTAATGTTACAGTTTCTTTAGCTGTGTAGTTTATTGAATTAATACCAATGCCAGGTCAAAATTTCACGTGAATAGCTGCATTGAAAATATGTTTAATAAAAAAATTGTTGACGTGTCGAATACTTATTTCCCCCGCTGTATATACACAGTACACGCATGTTTACAAACTTGAAGTTAGACTTTGACACAACGATGAAGAAATAACTAACCAAACAAGTGGAGTGTTGTCTGCCAAAGGGGTTGTGGGGTCACGACCCCATGGCCTTGGGATCAGCTGGCCTTTGTTGAAAAAGCAAGATTTTGAAAGAGTTTAGAAAACCAATAGCGTCTGTATTAAAGCCTTCACTGCATATTTGTCTCAGCAGAACGCAAAAACACAAATGAATTTTCATGAATATACATTACAGTAAGCTAAGTTCCTTCCCCTTGTCTTGTGTGGCAGAACTGCGCTGAGCGGTTCCAGTATAAGTACCAACTGCGCTCCCACATGAGTATCCACATCGGACACAAGCAGTTCATGTGCCAGTGGTGCGGCAAGGACTTCAACATGAAGCAATACTTCGACGAGCACATGAAGACACACACAGGTAAGATTTAGAGGAACCAGTTACTGAACTGAGTTATTTATTATTTTTTTTATATATAATGTATATATTTTTATAACTGTTATTTCCCAATAGTCTAGACCAGGCGTGTCAAACTGAGGGCCGCAGTGTCTGCTGGTTTTCGATGTGTTCAACATGAGTGATTCGTTTAAATCATTGATTAGCTAAGAATCCACACGCATTTTCCCAAGGCTTTAATTGACTGCTGATTGAAAGGAAACCACAAATACCTGCAGACACCGCGGCCCTCCAGGACTGGAGTTTGACACCCCTGGTCTAGACTACAGGGGAGGGGGTTTAATGATGGTGGTTTACAGGCTGTAGATCCTCTCCCACTGGAGAATTCAACCCACATTTCATAGGTTGGTATTTCTACTGTGACCAAACTCCCACTATTTGAGAAGTGTCTCACTTTGATGAAGCCTGTTTGGCCTGGTAAATTGCATTTCTTTTGGCTAGTGTATTACTGTGAATTTTGTGTCACAGTAGATCACACTTACAGGTCTTTAATTGGAGCAGGGTGTTGGATACTCACTATATTTCAATGGTTAAACCTGGTAATTGACCACATTTTCATGGAAAAAAGAACAGCATTATTGTGCGACAGTTAGATTTTTAAAAATACCTTTTTCCTTTTCTCTCACTTGAGGTGTCACATGACTGCATGAGTACATGCATGAATATATTATAAAGCCAACCTCTGAAGTGAATAATAAATTAAAAGACAAAACATGCCCTGGCTCTAGCTTATTTGACAAGCCCATCCTAGACTACATCATGGAGTTCTTAGCGAACATCAATGGCCTAAATTCGGTCAATGTCGGAACTAGAACACATGTTAAGTCCCAAAATCCACCGGTTTTGCAATAACCAGGTGTACGGTACTGGACAACACTAAGCCACATTAAACGACAACCAAAAAGGAAGACCAGTGAAGCGCGCAGTGGTATAACAAAGGGTAAACGGATGTTTATTAATATAAACACATAAGTAGGTTATTCTCTACTTAAAACATGAAAGTCTTTACAAGACAAAAGCAGGCTGCAAGGTCTCGCCAGGCAGCCAGCATGCAGGTCCAGACCCACGTCGATGGTAGGGGTCTTCTCTTCCCAGGTCAGTCACAGGTCCGTTTGTGATGTTCAAAAACAGGAACCAAACCTTTTACTGTCTCTGGGCTACAACCTGCTCGATGTTCCCAAATTTATTATGGCTAATAACAACGGCAAGACAGTAGTCAGTGTATTGCGGAAAACGAAGTTGTTATTAGGATGGCGGTAGTTGGAACTCAAGGTGGGGACCAACTATATATTGTCCCGCATCTTTTCAATCCCGCTGCTCAGCGACGGTCTTCGGCGTCCCCGGCTACGGGCATCTTTTTAAATCCTGTGGCTAGGCGTCCCCGTCTCCACGTATCTCCTGAATAAGGTTGCCAGGCAACGGCGTGCGTCCTTCCACCAGCGCAACTCCCAGGATCTCCACGCAGGGCCGTGACGTCAGCAGCTCCAACTGCAGGGGAGACAGACAGACGGACACCGCAGCCCAAAGCCAAGCAAACACAAAGCAGTGCTAAAGACAAAACAGAGGGATGTAACAACACAGAATACAAAAGTACAAATATGTTAAGTACAAAATATGATCTTTACTTAATGTGGATAGATAATGGGCTGCATTGTGTTGTTAATTCTATAGATGGGTTTCACTATATATATATATATATATATATATATATATAGTGTGTTCTTGACAAAAGGGTGGGAAAATATTCAGCTTTTCAGATATTTTAATGTTTGCTTAGTGCTGAAATGTTTTCTTTCTCTTTCCTTCCCGAATAACATTCTGGTATGGGAGAGAGACGCATATGTTTGTCGCGTGTCCTCAATCGCACAGAATCGCTTGATGCATGGGGGAGGGGCCCAAAAATTTTTTTGCGTGGGATTCCCAAAATGACAGGCCCTGCATGCTTGTATGCTCATCCTCGAACAAAACCTTCCCATTCAGTAGCTATGCAGTTCACAGTGTCAGATCACAGGCAGGCAGCAGAAATCTGATTGGCCAGAGGGGTCACTGTTATACTGTGAGGCAGTGGAACAGCCTGCCCTCCGTGTGACATTGGTACATTTATGAAGCGTTTAGACCTTTACATTAAAATACAAACCCAAATTCCAAAAAAGTTGTGACAGTATGTAAAATGCACATAAGAGCAGAAAGCAGTGATTGGTAAATTCTCTTTTATATATTTAATTGAAAACAGTACAAAAAAAAGATATTTAATGTTTTACCGTATCAATTTTATAGATTTGTGTAAATATACGCTAATTCCGAATTTGATGCCTGCGACACGTTGCAAAAAAGTTTGAACAGGGGCAAAAAAAAAAAAGTTTGGAACTTTTATGTGCATTTTACATACTGTCCCAACTTCTTTGGATTTGCATTTCTTCCGGAACATGGTGGAATGCACAGCGAGGGCAAAAATGAGACCTCACTGGATAAGTCAGTTACATCATGACTCTGCTTTTACTCTCTGGCTAGGAAGGCTGGATTTAGAATTAAGACTGCTAGGCTATGTTTAGGGCTCGCACTGCGCTGCGTGTATTTGCAGTCGAGGGACTGATCTGTGTTACTGAGTTGCCCTCATGAAAGCTGACGGGGCACAAACCTGCATGACCCAGATCAAGAGAAGGACCTTGTAAATTCAGCAGTATCAAACTTAATCAAATTATTTTGTTCACAAAACCAAAATCCTTGCCCAGGGTGAGACTCCCTAGATTGTTTTCACACATTTCCCTCATAGGATTGTATTTCCGAAGTGTAAAACACTTTTTTTTTTTTTACCAAGCTCATTCCCTCATTCAATGCCGGATTGCCGCAGTTCTGTTTGTGCTGTGCTCTGAGCTCTATAGCCCCAGGTGATGAATGGCTGAGGTCATGGATATCAAACGCGGTTTCTGGGAGGTCAAGTGAAAGCTAAGCTTTCACCAAACCCTTCATTTTACAAAGCATTGCATTTTTAAAACACCTCAACTTTAAACAAGGCTTGTCCAGTCAGTCCCATCATGTATGTTTTTCCAGCTGGGCTCTAAATCTGTCAGAACTCAGTGTTGCCCAATGTTACCCGAGTCTGCCCCCCTTTTCAGAAAGAAAATAAAGAGTTCAGTGTTATTTTTTCCACAGTATTTCAAGGGAACCAGATGGCGTGAATGATCGGGTACTAAGGGAGATCAAATATTATATTGGAAATTGTATTGAATTATCACAGATTAAATTACTTTAGAAATGTGATTGTGTGGTGGGGGGGGGTTGGATCAAATTGAGAACCAGTCAGGACAGGCCTAATGATTTGAGTAAGAAGCTATGAGTATTTATTAAGCATCACTGGTAATTGATGTTAAACTGGTACTCTTCCTGTTTATCGCTGTCTTGGTTTGGTGAATGAGATGTGCTTCTCATGGATTCAACTAAAGTGATTGTTTCTCTTTCTCTCCCACTTCTTTTGTCAACCCCCTCCAGGAGAGAAGCCGTTCATCTGCGAGATCTGCGGGAAGAGTTTCACCAGTCGGCCCAACATGAAGAGACACCGGCGCACGCACACGGGCGAGAAGCCCTACCCCTGCGACGTGTGCGGCCAACGTTTCCGCTTCTCCAACATGCTGAAGGCCCACAAGGACAAGTGCTTCCTGATCACCGGCCCCATTGACCCAGCCCCAACGAGCCACGCCCTTCACCTCCCCCTCTCGTCTGCCGTCTCGTCCTTCCCCTCCCCCTCTCCCACCGGCGCCCCCGCAGCCCTGAGCCCAAGCCCCATAAGCAGGGCCGTGCCGCCCCGGACGGTGGTCCACCCCTTCTCTCACCCGCACCTATACTCGCACACACCTGACCACCACCGGCACACCCCTCACCCTGCCGAGCTCCACCTGGCCATGCCCCCTGCCCCACACCTAACCTCACCGCCCGCCCTCTTCAAGAGCGAGCCGCTCAACCGCCACGGGCACGATGTCGGCTACCTGCGTCACATGAACCTGCCCGAAACTAACACGGCTGTGTCCCAGCACCAATGAGCAGGACTACTACATACAGTGTGTGTGTGTGTGTGTTTATTTATATATATGCAAACACACACAAACACTCATATAGATTTATATTTATAGTCTCTGTCCTTCGCCGTTGGCTTCGGCTCATACTGTGTGTCTGAGCTCCACTGGAGGAAGGAGCCAGCTTGAAATGGACTCTGTATCCATTGTTATCAATTTTCGGATCATTTGAGGTGATCGGTCCGGGTGTGTAAGCTGAGGCCGGATTAATTGGCTGGGGTTGAAGGGGAGAGGCTTTCCGTCTCCAGTCAGGGTCTCATCCGCCGCCTCGTTCGCTCCACATTGGTGTTAGATTTTAGCATTTTCTTTGCAGTTCCAGCCCTGTCGTTCCACCAGCCCCTCACCCTAGTTTATTTACGCGTTCTTTCAAGGAACATTTCGGTCACATCTGTGACATTGAGAGTGTGGGTACTGTTAGTCTGTCGGTCACATCTGTGACATTGAGAGTGTGGGTACTGTTAGTCTGTCGGTCACATCTGTGACATTGAGAGTGTGTGGGTACTGTTAGTTTGTCACTAAGCAGGCATAAGAAAACACACACTTTAATTTGGTGATCTACCATGGTAATCATGACCTTATTGAATTATTCTGAAATGATTCTTTAATTGATAGTCATGCATCATGTTCTCCCCAGAACATGATGTAAAAAAAATCTCAACTCATTGAAAACACTAATGCACCCCAACTACAATCTTTACATCTGTGGCAAAAGCCTTTTGACCAAACTCAATGGGGCCTTTGTAGCCCTTCACAAAAGCTTACCATTCCGGCACGGAGTACTTGACATTTGCTCTGCTTAGTTTTCCCCAAGCGACATCTGTAAACTTAATTGACAGGTTTTAAGTCTAAAAATCCTGGGATATTTCAGCCCAGCGAGCGTGCTCTAAATGCAGGGACGCCGTTTTCATCGCAGTGTCTTGACAAACGCGTCTACTTTTGACCAATTCCTGGGGAATATAGAGTAGGTAAAGCTTAGCTGGTAAACTGGTAAGCACACGCCGTGCATCTGTGGGTTTAGAATTTCCAGCGTGCATTCTGTGGGTGTGGAATGGACCTTAATGCTGCATTCTTGTCTATAATAGTGAAATGCAAAAACGGTGCCCTCTGGAAAAAGATTGCCCATCAACCCCACAAGTGCAATTTCAAACATCAAGAGCGACAGCATTAACGTTATTTCCTTTAAGTTTATTTCTGAAGAATGTCTCCCGGCCTTTCAACAGCTCTCACACGTATATGGGGTCCCAACATAATGTGTAAACATAATCCCCGACATTTGCACAGATACCTTCAGTTTGCCGTTTAAAAACAGGATGTTCTGTTAATTGAGAAATTTTAGTCAAGGTATTTGGAGCCTCATTATTATAATATATATGAGAAGTGGAATCTCCTGGGGAAAAATTTACACAGTTCATACTTTCTCCGACTCTGGTATGTTCTGTCAGAATTGAGCCTGCTCAAGGTTTTTGTCTGGAAAAAGAATGAAATGAAGTTTTATGTAACGATAATGTGGAGCTTTCGCCATGTGTTCGGTCAGTGCTGTATATCTGTGTCCATTCCCAGTCATGGTGAGAGCGACTGCAGTTTGTGCACTGCCCCTGCGTCACGCCAGGTGTCCCATGCGTCCCCTGCTGTGTGGGTTTCCACGCGTCACATTCTCTGCGTTTGGCAGATTGACCGAATGCCTGTCATCGCTGAAGACATGTATGAGCAAGCTTCCCTGTCTCCGTGTGAGCTATAGATATCCTCTAATGACCGCCGTAGTCCGGCCCTAGGCCATTTTAAGGTACGGCAGCAGGTGTTTTTCGGGTTCGATGAGTCCGAAGCTGAACTCTCGGCGAAGGTCTTCACAGGGTTATTTGGGTTGTTTATAAATAAATAAACAGCGTGGCAAGATGGGGTTTGCAACCCAAATGTTGCAGATCAATATCGCAGGTGGAGCGCTGCTGTTGTACCCTTAAGTTAGTTACCGCTACCGTTGTCCAGCTGTATGAATGGATATGTTAAATCTAAGCCAAGGAAGTGGCACAGGATTGGGGCATCCAGTCATTCATCACGTAATATTGGCGGGAATGATCACACGCTGCTGGGTCTTGCTGCAGACCATAGGGCTTGTACAGTATGTGTGACTGCATTTACTTCAATTGCTGCACTTAAATTTCTATTCATAGTTGTCCCCTTCTTAGTGGCTTACTGTTGACAGAAGATGTTCCGTTAAACCTTTTTTCCCCACTGAGCTCAGCTTCGTGTGTGTGTGTGTGTGTGTGTGTGTGTGTGTGTGTGTGTGTGTGTGTGTGTGTGTGTGGAAGAAGGGATAGAGCTCAGTTTGTAATCAAAAGATTCTTCAGTCATATTTGTCAGTAGTCGTGCTCACCTTTGTTGAGATGTACTGCCTGCCAGACAAAGGCTCCATAAATAAACAGTGCCGTGTGGAAGTGCGCGCGCTGCATTGTCTGACACAGTGTCTGACACGGTGATCTGCTGGCCTGGACTGTGAGCTATAGTTGGAAGAAGCCTGGTTGGCTCTCTGCGCTTATTTACCCCGTTATCTGTTCCTCCTTGTTCTCGGGTCTTTTATCACCTGCCATATCTGTACATTTTAAGTGCTGGGAGTTATCCTCTGGAGACGAACAGAGAAGGGAAATGACTTATCTAAACAAAATGAAGTCAACTGTGTACCGCCACAGCAGTCCTGATTTGTATATCAGTTAAATCTTCTGCAATTCACTGAGTTTGTCATGTGGTGAAGGGATAGTGTTGCAGAGCGTTGCGCGTAAGTATTGAAATGTAGGCGGGAGTGCGAGAGGATTGTAAATCCAGTTGGAGATGTCCAGCGAGGGACTCGAGGGGACATTGGGGGATTGACTCGACTTTATTCCAGGATCGACACTGGAACAGATTGTGCAAATAGGAGTAAGATGCCCTTGATGGGGTTTCTTCGCTGACTGCATCTCTGTCTCCACAAGCGTCCCTCCTTCTCTGCACCCCTCATCTGTCATCATTAATAGTTGAGGGCTTGTTTCACACTTATATCGGGGTTTCGTGTGTTGAATGTTCCATATTTTTTTCAGTTTCTGTTTTTGAATCCCCTCATGATTACGCAAGTGGTGTATGTAATAACATTGTCTTGGGTATTTGCAGTAATGTGCAAATAATAATGTGGTCAAATTTTATTTTGACGTTACAGAATCAAGAGACTAATACTACAGATTAATAATATTTTTGTTGCCAGGAACGAGTGTAATTATTTATTTTTAAACGAATAAATGTAGGTGTTGAGCAGACACTTTTATTTAGAGTGACGGACGCAGATGACCTTATTTTACACACGATCCTATTTACCGAAGCAGTTCAGGTTATCTAGCTTGTGCAAGGATACTATGGCAGTGCCCCACATGGGAAGCAAACCTTCAGCTGCAAGCCCAGTTCCCTAACCAGTATGTTACACTGGCACCCTTCCAGTTTTCACTGCCAGTGAAATCAGGTGCAAAAACACTATGTAGACCGTCTTCCACGATGAAATATGTTGTCCATAAACATTGTTAGCAATACGTTTTTGAATGGTGGCAAAACAATAAAAGTTGTGATGTCTAATATCATATTTCTACATGTATACAATGCACTTTCTACTAAAATCAATGTCCGTTAAAAATAAAGTGGTTTTTATTCTTTAAAGATATCTTGCAAAAGTTATTTTTTGTGTATTTTAACAACTTATACTGCAAGTGTGCAAGTTCAGGTTTTTTTTTAGCTGAAAATGTTGGGCCTTTCATAATACTTAAGGCTTTCTGCTGAATTGTAAATGAATGATTTGGCCATAATTATCACATTATCTGTGATGTCCCCTTATTTTCAGAAATCATTTGTGATTTTACAATATTCTGTGAAATTAGATGCCAGTTGGCCTCAAATTCTTTGGAATTGTTACACAGTTCTGTGCATATTATTTTGTTTGAGAAATGTTCTACTGCAGGATTTCCCCAGTGTTTTTAAAAACTGTGTTACTTGTACCAATTTTTCATCTTTTTTTGTGGGACAAACGGAGCTATTGATTATTTACACATGAGGCTGAACACACTAGGTAAGTCAATATTTTTTTGTGTTCATTAATGTACTAAATGGATTAGAACATTTCTACAGGTTTTTGGACTTTGAATGTTTTCTTGGTCATGGTGTCATTTTTAATTGGGACAGAACTTCTCGTTATTACTACAGTCATGTCGCTTGTAAAGTTTGTGGTGGTTTTAATAGCCTGCTATTTTTAAAAGTGCTCTGGAGGGAGGGGAGGTTTGGTGCTAAGTTAACCATGCTACTGTCCTCTTGGCCCATAAATCCACTTTGTTTTATGCAGTGGAGGAATGTGCTATTGGGTATTCTATGTTTTAATATCACATCTGCAAGGGCAATGTTATTAAAGAAGTCGCATACTGAAAAAATGTGTGTAGACCACATTTTATTTTCTTGTGAAATTACATACAGTAGGTCCACAGACTTGCAGCAAACACTCTTAACTAAAATTTCTGAGTGAGAATTTCTTCAATTTCCAACCTGTCTAAAGCAAGATTAAATAACATACCATTTTTTAACAAGTAGAAAATATTGGGCCAGTGAAATGAAGGGGACGTTCAAAGGTGAATTTCTCCAGTGGCCATCATTTATAATTGCATTTTCATAGTCCTGACATTACCACATTAAGTAGCCAACCACAACCCGACCTGAGAAAATACACATAAGTTTAACCATGTTCCTCAATAATATTTTCTCCATTTAACAAAAAGCAACATTAAGTCCTCCTTTTTTTGGGTTCTAATACTGACTAAAATTGTCTTCCAATGCAGCTAATTTTCCCAACAGTGTAAACATGAAGTCAAATAATAATTTTCATGCAAATATATTGGAGATTAATCAACTATAATGTTATTGACTTTAAAAAAAATACAAAAATCAACAATTTTTGTGTTTTTTCTAGGAGTATTTTGCTGCTGGTTTATCAGTCACAGTGCACGTTCGGTTATTTAAAGGAAACGAGGCGTCCTGTCCGAGGTATAAATCCAAAGTCCTGTGCTGTACCACATGCTAACCCTGGTGCAACACAGGACATTTGGCATTGCAAAATATTTGAACAGCACATCATGGCGTGATGATAGACTGCAACAAAAAGCCCAGCCATGTGTTTAAAACCTACGCACATATGTGTTTTAGCCTATGGGTATTTCAAAATGTATCTAGCCACAGTTTCACGAGACTAATTGTGTCTGGGCTGTAAGATTACGTCTGCTAAGACTTTAGACCGTCTATTGGAATAGTGATTGGTAATGGAACTGGTGAACTGGCTCACCCCGTTTATCTTGATCATAATGAGATGCATCTCGGTCATGTTTCTTCATGTACAACACTTTGTTGTTGCATTTTTATCAGGCAACACTACAGAGCCGCCACAGACTGACAATCTGATGTCCTACGCGCAAGTAACCCGTCTCATTCTTAGTTAAACTGCGAGGGTGCGCTTGCAGGAAACCGCTTTCTCAGCACCTTTTCGTGTTTCTCAGACTGCTGGTTGTCTCGTACTCTGAAATGGGCCACCCTCTCTTCCCTTCAGCATCCTGAGCATTGAAAACAATGATTAACGGTGAGCATACTGTATAATCTCCTTTGTCCCTTCTTGTTGGGCCTTTGGATTGCTTTTGTACAATGGGTCTTTGTTACTACAGCAATGGGATTGACCTTTAGAGTCAACACCTCTCGGTCCAGCCGTTGATAATCTGATTTCCAAGTTACAGTGTACAGCATTGCGTAGAGTAGTGTCAATGATGTGTGTAGGGTATGTCCACAGCAGGACTTTGTGTAGAGTACTGTACAGTAGGATGGTCTCCGTTTGTCTGCAGTGTGTAGTGTATGTCCACAGCAGGACTTTGTGTAGAGTACTGTACAGTAGGATGGTCTCCGTTTGTCTGCAGTGTGTAGTGTATGTCCACAGCAGGACGTTGTGTAGAGTACTGTACAGTAGGATGGTCTCCGTTTGTCTGCAGTGTGTAGTGTATGTCCACAGCAGGACTTTGTGTAGAGTACTGTACAGTAGGATGGTCTCCGTTTGTGTGTAGTGTATGTCCACAGCAGGACTTTGTGTAGAGTACTGCACAGTAGGATGGTCTCCGTTTGTCTGCAGTGTGTAGTGTATGTCCACAGCAGGACTTTGTGTAGAGTACTGTACAGTAGGATGGTCTCCGTTTGTCTACAGTGTGTAGTGTATGTCCACAGCAGGACTTTGTGTAGAGTACTGTACAGTAGGATGGTCTCCGTTTCTCTGCAGTGTGTAGTGTATGTCCACAGCAGGACTTTGTGTAGAGTACTGCACAGTAGGATGGTCTCCGTTTCTCTGCAGTGTGTAGTGTATGTCCACAGCAGGACTTTGTGTAGAGTTCTGTACAGTATGATGGTCTCCGTTTGTGTGTAGTGTATGTCCACAGCAGGACTTTGTGTAGAGTACTGTACAGTAGGATGGTCTCCGTTTCTCTGCAGTGTGTAGTGTATGTCCACAGCAGGACTTTGTGTAGAGCACTGTACAGTAGGATGGTCTCCGTTTGGTAGAGGTGCACTTTGGTGGATCTCAGCTGTTTTGTCGTTGTTGACTGCTTGACCAAGTGAGCCAGATAAAGCAAACACGGTAAGAGAGTAAGAGTCTTCTATATGTGAGCAGCTCCTATAGCTCAGATAAGAGGAAATCGTCAATGCCTCAGACTCTCCACGATTCAACTGCCCCCTCCAGCTGTCCTGGCAAATCAAAGCATGTAGCGTTGGACTGAAGTGTGTGTATCCTCCTGTCTATTTTCAGAGCAGTGGCTGAGTGAGTTCTTTCGCTAGTATCAGAAGAACACTCCTCTAGTAGCATGTATCCCAGGAAGGAAGGAAGGAAGGTGTGTGTGTGCATGTGTGAGCATGTGTGCGCATGTGTGAGTGAGGGGGAGGCGAGGGCGAGATATTACTGTATGTTGAAAGATAAGCCTTACTCTGAAAACAACCAATGACCTGTCAAATAGCTCTCCCTTCGTGCATGCCCTTACTCGCAAAATAGCCACCCTGTAATTTGACGGTACAGTTTTCCTCCAGTGTGGAAGACAAGTGGAAGTTAATTCTCTGAGATGACAATATGGTGAGAAGGGGGATGTTACAGCAATGAAGAGGTTGTCATTCCATGAATGCACAGGGCACCTCGTTAGTTTATCATCAAAGCTTAAGTTTAATGCACTTATCTAGCCAACTTAATTTACTTTGGATACTGTGGTGTAGCTGAATAATGCTCACTTAAAAATATATATATAATAATAATAAAATAATTTTTTAAACGATGAATTAAAGTTTTAATTGTCCTTGCATTACTTAGGAGTTTTACCTTGTCTCTGTAACCTGAATGTCCTGCAGAAATTAGTTTCTGAGACACCACCTTCTATTGTTTGCAGGCCATATTCTATGCATGCCATGACTTTTTGATGTCTGTTACCCAACAACATCAAAAGACTCTAGTCTTATTTTCAGGTACTCTTGCAAGCAAAGGACAATGCATCAATTTAAATCCATTATTTAATGTGTTACTTTTTACAAACAAGTCATTTGCAATTGTGTTCAGTAATTAAGAATGTACCTTATTAGTAAACCTAGCCGGTGCATACAAAATTCTGAACGGAGAACATTATTTTTTGTATTGTTGAGGAGACTGCCCTGGTGGTCATGGCAGTGCACAGGAAAGTTTAATTACACGGCTGAAGATTATTTTACTTATTTTACTTTGTTGCCAAAAAAAGTGTGACGGATGTGTGTGTGATGTGGTTGTTTCATAATGTGGGACATGAGAACATTATTTCTAGCATTATGCAGTCAAATTATATAACCTAAAAGTGATTTGCATCAATTTTGTATTGTAGCCCATAACATCAAAGTTCTAGTTCCGAACGGGTCCACTTGTTCAGCACGGTATGGATGGTACTTGTGCTCATCTCCACCCTTCCATTTTTCCAAGAATAAACGGTACCTTGTTAACCTGGTTTTCGCATGTTTATATTGGAATATCTTTGCGCACGCAGAGATCCAGAAATAGTCGGTGAAATAGTAAAGAATCACAATGGATTTTAAAAATATACCGATCAATCACATTTTTGAAAAACAATACAAACATGAATAGGTGGTTTCATTTAACATTGTATTTTATGTGTTTATATTGGGACAGTGGACTTGTACTGGAAATGCTTAATATTTGTGAATATTGTGTCATTTTCTGGATCGGTATGACAAGTAGGCTACATGTTAAATAAAAACTCAGTGTTTGTTCATAATTATAAGTTTCATTTCCGTGCTTTTTTAACCATTTCTATAGAAGGACCCCTTTCTAAGTATAAATATCCACAGGGTCAACACCGGTCCCCTTTAAGTTAAAGAGCGCAGCGTCATTGGCCCACAGTGCCAGACGTCATCGGGACAGTCGCTCGGTGCTTTTGGTAGCCCATAAAAAAGGCCGACAATGTTTCCATTGGAGGAGGGTCTCGGGGTCCGAGGTACGGATGTGATTGCTGGATACCAAAAAAAACTGATGTAAACCAGAAGACTCTCCGAAATTCTGAAAAAGGAACCCGAGGAATGGAGGATGTGAGGCGGGATGCACTTTGTTCTGGAACGCTTTTGTCGCCGGTACAGTGCTGTAGTCTAATGCAGTTTATTTCAGATAATTTTAAGTGATTCATCGTTTTGTTTTCCTCGCTTAGGCTAGCTACTCAGTTCAACAAGCTCTGTCTACTTATGACTTGGAAAAACAAATAACTGATCATTGTGTGTTGCTATATAGAATGTTAGTATGCGTAGGTGGTTCAGTTCCAAATCCAGTGTATATCAAGCATTGAGAATATGACCATGCATCACGGAATTAAATAGCCTAGAATGTGCCATTACAGCAATTGGTATGCGGGGTATTGAGGAGTATATGCGGTAGCCTCGACGGGGCTGCAGCGGTTCGTGTTGTCCTTGGAATGTGCAATGTTAGAATTAGCTTCTGCGTGCCATTATCGCACTGCACCTTACATGGAGAAATAAATTTCATGACAACCTATTCTATATAGGCTATCCATAAATTGCTTACGATAATGGAAAAAGTACTGTCTGTATGAAGTTTAGACTGAAGAAGTTTTACTGCTCTAATTCTAAGAATTTACTGCTTTTCTCACGTTACAGCCAGGTAATCCAAACGGGTGGACACCAATCCAAGCGCACATTGTTGACATTGCTGTAAAGGTTACTGTGCTGAGAGAGATATTAGACCCTCTACACCCTTTCACGCCGAGGCTACATTCTCATCTGTGACGAATGAATTATACTTCTATGTTGTAGCTACCTGTATTTTAAATTGGTAGGCGATTACACATCATATTTATTAATTTATTAGATTTACCACAAATAACATTTCTAACGCACTAAAATACCTTTGATAGTGTAGCCTATAGCTATTAGCTGTTAAGATGGCTAAAATAACCTATTACATGAGAGCAATTATTTCTGTGAATACATACAATTCGCAAAGGATTTTCAGCGATGATGTAACATATCTTCAACTGCAGTTCTCTCGATCCGGTTCTTGAGTTGTCCCGTTACTACACGGTGCAGTTCTGCTTGCCTTCCTGAGCGACTGTAAGCGCTGTTGGGTAACCAAGGCAGGTTATTTCTGTAGGCCTATTCCATACCAAGGCTACACTTTTGTTTATAATGTTCCTGTATGGACCATAGACTGTATAAAAAATGGTATGGACACAGTGCTGTCACAAACTACATTCAGAAGATTTTTATATGAACAAATTAATGCACATCTGCCCTCGGTTATAAAATAGATATTTCACCTGAGTGTCTTAGCTTATTACATCATAGGGCCTGGGGAACCCTGCAACATTCTTGTTGGCACCACTTGTGAGGTATTGAAACTGTGAGTGTAGCCTAGTCATTCTGTGATGTATCACCTTATCTAACAGCACACAGCAAAACACTACTCGTAAGTTCTATTTTCTATATATATATATATATATATCTCACCCATTCTTGAGAATTGGGACAAAACCTTGTTTTTTATTTTAGTTTTTTACTCTTCATGTTGATTACTCTTCATGTTCATGTTTCAGCTAGAAAAAAAACCAATTTATTAATGTTTTAATCGTATTTAAATAACTTCATTGAAAATACATAGCTAATTTCAATAACATGATTCAGTTACTAAAGGCCATTGACCACTGGCAGCATAGATGCAGTAAGATAAAATAATAGTGGACATCTTACGGAGTTGACAAAATGTTACATTTTCTCATTTCACGGCATAGCCGTAGTGAGTAGCCATTTTATTTTTTTCACAATATTATTTTTAAAATTTTTCAAAAAATAGAAAACTTCCCAGAGTACAAGTAACATTGCTGCCTTCTGTGTAACTATGGAGTGACACAGGGGTCTTTAGGATATGGCTAACCCTTTTTATGACTCAATAAATTACATTGTTATTGAAATCAAGTTGTTTCAAAAAATCTGGGACACAAATTTCAAGAGCCAACATTTTCATAAAAATATATTTTTAAACAAAGATGAATATTAGAGTAAATCTTCACACCTATTTTATCAGTAGGAATTGTTCGTTTTAGGTTTTGAAGGCTTTTGACACTTTTTTTTTTTATTGTTTGAAATTGTGAATTCTTCTCTGTGACGAGGGTATTTACTGGCCCTCGGCAGGTATAGAAGTAAACTAAATTATATTTATTTAATTCATAAAACACTTAAAGGTACACAGAAGACCTGGTTTCATGTTCTAATTCCACCTGAGTTCTTAAGTTATGTCTCATTGAGCAAGTGAAAATATTGATCAGTTTTACGTGACTTGACAGGTTCCCACTCACGTTTCACAAGTCATTTGTGAAAGAAGTGGAGCGCTGCATATGAAACTGAGGCCCTGATGCTCCCCATCGCATCCTGACGGTGCCAGTGCAGACTGTTGGTGGGAGTCCCGCAGTGCAACAACTAGCATCCCGTTTGTAAGTACACTGTTTAACTGCCCCCCAGAGCTAGGGCTTCAACCAGCGGCCTTTTTCTCTGCCAAATGGTCCCATGATATCTTTGAAGACAAATATTTAAATACTCATGTATTTAGCCTGGGTCTGCATGGGTAATGGTGAGTTATCTGGTCACTGGTGTACTCGTTAGAAATATGTTAGCACAGTAAATACCTTTTCTGGTGTGTTTTTACCATGAAAAATATACCTCCAGGCATATATTTTCTCACAATGGACATGAATTAATATGGGAAGATGTTGAATATAGATTCAGTAGCTCGTAGTAAATGGTTAACCTCATTCAAATCTGTTTAATTGACAGTAGTCAAAAAAAAAAAAGTGCAATACACAGTGTACCTTCAGGATGGGAGTGTCCCTTTATTGAATGCACTGCTTTGGCTTTTCGTAGATGACATTTTCTCCGTTGCTGTTTGTTTCATTCTTAGTCTAGAGCAGTGTTTTTCAACCTTTTTTGAGCCAAGGCACATTTTTTACATAAAAGAAATCCTGAGTCACACCACCAACCAAAAGTGTTACTAATTAAGTGAAGTTAATAGGATAAGATAATTTCCCACGGCACACTAGTGTGCCGCGGCACAGTGGTTGAAAATCACTGGTCTAGAGTGCAGCCTAAGTTTGAGTCCCAGTCTCTGCACTGCTTTGAGTCTCTCTTTGTCACTGTTTTTCATCAGCGGGGGAAATTTGCATTGCCCTAAATGTGATTAAAATAAGAGCTCTTTGAAAATCAGTGTGAACTAAAAAGTTTGCCTTTGTTATTTTCTGCTTATATCAGTTACTTTTTTTTCCTACCATTTTTTTCTCCTTCACTGTCCGTCTGCTTGTCTTCCTCCTCCTTTTTGTGCTTTAGTCTTTCCCAGATCAGAAACAAAGCGGGAGCAGAGGAGAGTGTCGAGAGAAAGAGATGAGTCTTTGTGGTGCAGTAAGAGCTGAGCCGGCCAATCGTGAGGATTCTGTGTTCAACTGCTTTTTTTATGTGCCACTCTTTCCTCCTAGGCGAGGAGGCGGAGCTGCCACCCTCCCGAAGCTCGGTCAACATGGCGGGCCCCGCTGCATCCCACGGCAACAAGCGCTTTCTCATATTCTTCGACTTTGACGAGACCATTGTGGATGAGAACAGCGACGATGCGATGGTTCAGGCGGCCCCCGGTCGGCAGCTGCCCAGCTGGCTGAAGGACTCCTACCGGCCAGGGCACTACAACGAGCACATGCAGCATGTTCTGGCCTACATGGCCGAGCAAGGGGTGTCCGAGGACACCATCCGCTCTTCCGTCGAAAAGATTCCCGCCTCGCCTGGCATCCTGTCCCTCTTCCAGTATCTGCGGGCCCACCCTAAGGATTTTGAGGCAGTGCTGGTGTCAGATGCGAATATGTATTTCATCGAGGCCTGGCTGCGCAGGGTGGGCGCCCGCCAGCTCTTCCAGCAGATCTTTACCAACCCGGCCGCTTTCGACAGCAGCGGCCGATTGGTCCTCCTTCCTCATCACTCCCACAACTGCGCCCGATGCCCAGAGAACTTGTGTAAGCAGGCTGTCATACGGGACTATCTAGCGCAGCGGGCACAAGAGCGCGGGTGCCCCTTCCAGCGCATCTTCTACGTGGGCGACGGCGCCAACGACTTCTGCCCCTTGCTCATTTTGGGGCCGATGGACACCGTCTTCCCTCGTCGGAATTACCCCATCGACAAGCTGATAGCGGAGGCGCAAGAGGCCCGTCCTTCGGTATTTAAACCTGCTGTGGTGCCTTGGACCAGCGGAGAGGACGTGGTGAACCACCTGAAAAGGCTTTTGGAGGAGAGGTGACAAAGATGAAAAGGCTGGCTGGACAACATGCTGACTTTCCCTAATGCACAGGGGCCTTCACTTGCGACCAATGGACACTGTAAGATTAAGGAGAAGCTAACGACAGTCAGTCATAGATACAGGGATACAGGGACAATGTAGAGGTTATGCATGTAGGAAAAGTAGGGTGCAGTAGACTCATGCGCTACCATATATCACGGTGGTACAAATACACCGAGGGCAGTCTCTTGCAAAGACGTTTCAATGCTGTTGGAACAGATCCATATTCTCTCATCCTTGATAAAGGATCCTGTTTTCCTTGAGATTCTCCAGACTGAGTCTGGTCTCTGACATGGAGCACACACCTGGAGCTAAAGAGTGAGTCGCTCCCCAGAGTGCCTCCGTACCTCGTATTCCAGACCAAAGGTCAAGCCTGCCAGCAGAAGTGAGAAGCTTTGAGCAAAGTCTGCGTCTGCCCAACACCAGCAGCTTTAGGGTCAGGCTCTCTTTTATTATTATTATTATTAATAATAATAATAATAATAATAATAATAATACTACATTTTACTTATATAGGGCTTTTCAAAGTTCTCAAAGATGCTTTACAACAAAATTGAATAAATACAAAATCAAAACGGAGAAAACGCCAAAAGAGAACTTTTTACTGAGGTTTTAGTCACAACCATTAATCAAACCTCATGCCCGACCTTGAGTTTAAACGCATAAGTGCATGATACCGCAAATCTAAAAATTACAGAATGGTTTCCCTGCTTCTAAACATTATAAATGCATTGGTTTGGGCTGAGGTGACCATGTTCAAAAGGGAGAAAAGAAAAGAAAAAAAAAGAAAGAATGCAATAAACTTGAAATGTTCTCTGGAGACTGATGTGAAACCAGTAGAGCCCTGTTTCAGTGGCGCTCCATCAGCCATCGTTAACCTTTGCCTTTTCTGAGACCAAAGGCAATAAATCTTTCACCGTGATCCTTATTAATTCTGCTCTGCCTACGGTCACTCACTGTAGAGAACTGTGAGTAGAGGATTCCCAAACCCCAACACTGTGTCGGCTGCCTGAGTTTAATTGGAAAAGGGGACTTATTGTCAGTTGTTGATTGAGGGATCAACTATGTGCATAATCATATCAAATTACCGTCATGTATTCTGTTGGCTGAAGGGTACATTCAGTGTTGCCTGCTTGCTATTGGGCTTGTTTATCATCACAAAGACAGTACAGGCATTTTTCTAAAATTATACTGCTGATATGTAGATGGGACAACTGGATGATGCTTTTTGATGGTTCATCAGGACAAATCATCTTTCTCTTGTTTGGGCCCTTATCACTATTCACCATACTAATGCAAAGGGCTCCAGAGCGTGCGTGCCACAAAGGTGCCATCTACTGGTTAAAAAGGCATCCAGACTCAATGTGGTTTGAATACAAACTTTCTCCCGGTTACCACTGAAGAGCAGTGTCAGTCAGGCTGCTTGAGGTAAACTCCTCTCGCATGTCCTTTTGAAGCCTGTGGTCACGTTCGCATATGCGCGTGTTCGTGTTTGTGTTTGTGTGTTGGTCTGCGTACACATTCTTGTTTGTTGACTTGAATCAGTAGGGAGACCGGAGGGTTATGAATGAGGGAACTGATCCATCCTTTCCACACTGTTTATTTTTAACCTGTGTATAATTTTTCAGAATGGGAAACATAGCTATGTGATTACCTTACCTGCTATCAGGAATATAAAGCCATCAACAAAATGGAAAGCTGTAGTTAATATAGGTCTTTATAATTGTGTAAACTACTGCATTATTTTTTTAGAACTGTACAACATATAATAATAATATAATCGTTTATTTGTTTACTGAAGTGTTCCAATTGGGAAGCTTTTAGCTACAGCAGTCTGGTGGTTTTTGCTTCAGCTTCTAGCTCAGAGTGGTGTAAAATTCAGATTAATACTAAATAAGGATATAATATTATTGTAATGATCTGCTATTGAAACTAGACGGAATAAACAAATACATGTTTGTAAGCGAGTATTTGGTAAGTATGACGGTTTCTGAATCCGGTGGTTTTAGGAACTAACACCCTTGTTTAATGTTCGGTACTCTGACTACAGAACACAAGTGAAATCAAGCGCTAAAACTCCCCACTTATTCAACACATGAAAGATATTTTATCAAGATTTAATTGATTGATTATTACCTTAGGTAATAATCAATCAATTCGTTTTGACCATTTCAATGCTGAGAATGTGTGGTATTCCCCTTTAATCAAACTTGTCTATAGGCAGAGCAATCTGGTGTTAACTTTAGTCAAAAAGATAACAATAAATTGAAATCATGAGATTTATTAAAAGTCACTGACTCCCCCTTCTCTTCCTAACCTATGCATAAGTATTTAATAGAAGATTTACACCCTTATTTCTGGTTTGGATCTCAACACATGATATCTGTTCAAGGCTATAGATTAGAATGATGCTGATGAATTCTGATGAGTATTATGAAGACAACCAGCAGGTTGGGGTTTGGGTGAGACACGTTTGGTTATTGATGAATTGTTTGTACGACTGTGTTGGGGCTTGTGAAGCCACCGGTGACACACACACAGACACACACACACACACACACACAGACACACACACAGACAGACACACACACACAGACACACACACACAGACACACACACAGACACACACACACAGACACAGACACACACACACACAGACACACACACACACAGACACACACACACACACAGACACAGACACACACACACACACACACACACACACACCATTCCTGCTCTGAAGTTCATTCTGTGGCCTGATCCTCCTTGAGCTTATCTTTAGCCTGATGTGAAGTTCCCTCAATGGACCCATTGATGTCTCCGTTGATCCCAACAGTAATAATCTATCATCTTGCCAACTGAGTGAAGACAGAAGCACACGATTATTTTCTAGCTTTGACTGTACTGTGGTACTGCTTCTGCAGTATATGTGCCATTCCCAGGGGAAAAATACATTTTTAATCATGAATCTGCATGAAATGCCTGGATATTGAACATTAAAAATCAAAGACCGTAGTATATTCATCCAAGGGTTTTAGAATACGATAAGGAAATCAACCAGTAACATACTCATGGTTTGTTTTTATTTGTCGAAATTCTATGCCCGTTTCTACAGTGCACTGATGTGTAACTCTGTTACACTAACAAATTACTCTTCCCTCCAACCTCCCTCTCACTTTTTACACACATTTTGAACGTCCAATCACAACCGTATTGCCTCTCTCTTTGCTGACACATTTTCCAATCCAAGATGGCTACACATTAGAATGCACATTCTACTGCATTGAGATCAATATCATTGACAGTTTTCAGGCATTTGATTTAACCAGAGGAGAGTCTAGAGACTGAAGGAGTGGAGGTTAAAATGGTAAAAATGTTGCCCTGAGTAAGTTTTGTTTGTTTTCTGTTTGTTTCTTTTAAGCATGCTAACTGTATAAGTACCTTTGCTATGGCAACCGTTGTCATGGTAGTGTAGATCGTACCCACACTGGGATAAATGCTTCCTGGGATGAGAACACTTTCACACAGTTTTGTACATTACAATGAGATCTTCAATCGAGACAGTTATCAATTACTCTAATTGGACATGTCAAAAATTAATTTTTTTGTTTCAGGAAGATCTTTCTTCCAAGGGGATCTTCCTTCCAAATTTGCCATAATTTTCTTCTGTAACATGTTAATCTGCATTTCTGTGAGCATGATGATGCTAAATCTTGATCATCGGGTTTTGTTGCTGAATACCTTCTGAAGTACTGTCGAGGTTCTCATATCTGCTTTATATACGCACGCACATATAAATGCATGATAATTCATAAATCAACACTGGAGAAGAGTAAATCAAACCGAATGATTTAACGAGGTAGGTCAACCGAGAAATCTTTTTTACGCAGTGATGAAATGAGGAATCAAATCGGATAGAAATGCTAGAGACGGTAACCAAATTAATAGTGATTTAGCGGTTATAAATGGAAAGCCAGTTTTGTGGGAATTCGGCCAGGACATCACGGTTAACACTGCTACTCTTTTGAAAAGTGCAAAGAGATCTTTAATTAACACATAGAGTCAGTGCCTCTACTTAAGTTCTCGCACTGTGGCCCTGTGGATTTTATATTTTGGCCAGAGAGAAGGATGCCCCCTGCTGGCCCACCAGTACCTCTTCCAGCAGTAACTCTGTTTCGACTATTACTGCCTTATCTTTGGAGGGCAGTTGCATGACATGAGTAAAGTACTCTGTATTTGCTTTCGGCCAGGAATGTGTGTTGTTTGGAAGAAACACAAGAAGCTTACGTGCATTCTAGTGCCTTAAACCAAAACTTAATTTAAGGTTCAGATGGCATGTGAAGAGTGAAGAGAGATAAAATGGATATTTCACTTTCTGCCATTTTAAGAAATATATATTAATGTATGTTTTTAATTGGCCCAGACAGTCTTTGTGTGTTGAAGGGGTTTTTAGGATAGTTGTAAAGGTTGTGATGCCAATCAAAAAAATACGCAAAAATTTAAATTTTAAAAAACTCCCTTGTTGTAGTATTTTTTTTAGTGTCAGCTTTAGACCCTGGGCCGGATTCAATCGAATGCACAAGTCTGTTTAAGAGTATATTGTAGTTCAATCAAAACTTCAAGATTAATCTGTCGCCGTATCTCAATAAATTCTACTTTGCTCAATGTATTGAGATACGGTGACTGAAAGTGAGAATTTCATGACCATGAAAATTAGTTTCATGGTCATGATTCATTGGTCGGCCAACTTTTAAAAGACCTGCCTTTTTAAGCTAAAAGCTCTGTCTGGAATCTCTGGAGTCATTTACTTCCGGTGATGTTTCTCAGCAGTGTGGACCCAGACTGTATCAGTGCCAGCTGTGTTCTGGAGCCCCATTAGAGTGACACATATAAATATCCAAAGGTATTTTTCCTTTCTCATTGCTTTTCTTGTACAGTCAATCCCTTTAGTTTGGTCATATTTCAGGATTCATTCACATTAATCACCATGTAAAACGACCTCCATTATTATGAGCAGCACATCTCAGCAATATATGTGTGTATATTGGGGGGAGTGCAGGGAACTTATGAGGTGATTTTCTTGTGCTTTTCGAATGTACAGAACATCCTGCAGCCTCCCTCTTGCCCGGTGCTTGTGTCTGCAATACATCCCGTCACCACAAGGTGGCAGCAGAAACATAATTGAACACAAGAGGTCTGTGTTTGTGTATTTGTGTGGGGTGGGTAATGCAGACTCTCTGTGGCAGGGCAACTTGCAACTCTTTGTTCTTTTCTCATGCCTTCAAGGCAGTTCACAATCCTCACATGGTGGCAACTGAGAGATGAACATGGAAATGAACACTAATTTAATATAGACTTCTATGCCTTATGTTTTCCACTCATTTTAAATGAAATAACCTAAAGTTTAGTTTTGACTCACCTATGCCAAAAAACACTGCAACGCTCTAAACATTACTGACCATACAATGCCTCCTGTAGCTGAGGGGCTACACAACCCTGACTGTATTAAATTAACAAGCTAATAAACACTAAATGACTAAACAAAGAATACTCTACAAGTGGCAGACACTCAATTAACTAGGCGGGGAGTCACGTGTACCAAATATAACAATAAAACATTTAATACACATAAACACACATACCACATACAACGTTTATATCCCTAAGCTAATACAATTTATAGTAGCAACCAATGTCCGAATTAAATGTGGTCCTAAACTAATGGTACCAGTTTGTTGGAGCTCTGGTGGGGTGGAGAAGATGGCGGACGATGAGACGATGGGAAACGAACATCCAGGGAAGGGACGAGGACGGAGACAATGTTCGCTGAAGCAGACGAACGCGGCAGTCAGGCCGTGACTGGACGGGGATCCCGCTCGGATCTGGTCCCGTTAATCCAACACCACGACTTTATGCACAATAGCCAGTTAGCCCCTTAGCTTCAGGCTAACTAACGTGTAGTCCACTGTAGCTAGCTGAATCCATACGCGGCTAAACTCAGCTCAAAGTCTCTTCACAGTCCTCTGATATCTACACGCCTGCAGATCTAACTCGAAGCACATTAACTTCACCTTTTCCCTAAACTATCTAACACTGCCGCTTCCCACTAGAAGCTAAACAATGTCTCGAATTCGCAATTACAGCTCACTAGCAAACCAGCTCTCTCGTTCCACAACTTCACATCATTACAGTCTCAACTCTCTCCCGCTGTATATATTATAAATACGTAGGCTCACGCTGCCCTACGGTGCGGCACAAAGGACATACGAAAAGCAAATAGAAACACTCTCATGCAATGAACAACATAAAATTATCTCTTATACAAAGATATAGAAAACAAATACAGAAAATAATAAATGTGGACTTAATCTACCACTGACTCTGAACTGAGTCTATTAAATTAATCTGGGCCTCCAGAACAGCCGCCCCCTAATTAGTCGGAGCCTAATTAGCAGATTAAAATGGGGAGGCACAGATTCAAGTCAAGTCCGCAAGTCATGTCAATCTCTACCTAAGGGCCTCTAGGGAGATTGGGGGTAAGCTACAAAGTCAATGGGGTGTCGTCGTCGTCGGGGGAGTCAGGGAAGGCAGGAAGCTCAATCAACTTAACTACGGGCCTGGTGTAGGTACGCCCTTGGACTATTACCTCTGCGGCCCTGACCTTCCCATCCGAGCCCTGAATCACTCGGCTCACCCGGCCGGCTGGCCACGTAGCTCGGGGCAGCGACTGATCTATGATCATCACGACGGTCCCCACGGTCAGGTTGTCTCTGTCTTTCACCCATTTCTGGCGGGCTTGAAGGGAGGGTAGATAGTACAGGAGGAAGTGAGCCCAGAACTGGTCGGCCAACACTTGGCTGTGTCTCCACATCCTCCTTCCGCTCATTTAGTCCTGTCTGTACACGGTCTGAGGGAGCGCAGGGTCCAGCCGCCCCATCAAAAGGTAGTTTGGAGTGATGGGGTCGACGTCAGCTACGTCGGTTGAAACGTAGCCGAGGGGCTTGGAGTTTAGGACTCCCTCGATCTCTGTAAGGACCGTAGCTAGGACCTCATCGCCCACCGTCTGGGCTCCTAGCACTGTGTACAAAGCAGTCTTAATGGATCGGACCTCCCTCTCCCACGTTCCCCCGAAATGGGGAGCATTCGGTGGATTAAATTGGAAGGTGACTTGGGCTGGAGCGAGGCGGGCCTTGAGTTCCTCACCCATGTCCAGGAAGCTCTCCCTCAGTTCCGTGTCCCCTCCTCGGAAATTCGTCCCCTGGTCGGACAGTAGTACTGAGGGGGTCCCTCTCCTCGCCTGAAACCTCCGGAAGGACATGAGGAAGGAGTCAGTACTCATGGATTGGAGGAGCTCGATGTGGACAGCTCTGGTGGTCATGCATTTGTAGACAATACCCCACCTCTTCTCCGTTCCTCGTCCTCTCTTCACATAGAAGGGCCCGAAGCAGTCCACTCCCGTAGAATGGAAGGCCCGCTCGCCGACTCTGAGGCGGCAGGGAGGCAGATCGGCCATCTTTGGTATGACAGGCTGTGCTCTCCACTTGCGGCAGTCAGTGCAAGTTCGTTGGAACCGGCGTACAGCTTCCCTCCCTTGGAGTATCCAAAAGCGCCGTCGGATCTCCGCGAAGACTCGCTCTGTCCCCGCGTGGCACACCACCTGGTCATACTTCTGAATGATCAGGTCTGTCACCCTGTGTCGGGTGCCCATGACGATGGGGTGTTTCACGTCCTCTGCCATGTCCGGAGCCCGTCTCAACCGGCCGCCCACTCTGATAAGGCCCTGGGCGTCGATTTCTGGAGCCAAGGTGAGGAGTCTACTGTCTGACGGGACCGGCTTTCCCCTAATCAGACACTCCCTTTCCTCAGGGAAAGAGTCTCTCTGCGCTCTCTGCAGCACCAGGAGTTCCGCTTCCTCGTAGGCGGCTGCACTGAGGTCTGTGGTGGGGGGAAGCTCCTGGTGGTGCCAGAGGAACGTTTTCTTCTGGGCACTCTCCAGAGTCGGACAGTCATCCAGGTCTGGGCCTGTAGGAGCCTGGGCTTGACTCAGCCCGCAGAACATGGACCTCTTTATCTCCGACTCGTCCTGGCTTGCAGCCAGAGGTGGTGGGATGGGCCACTCCTCCTCCGGGAGTCTGAGGAACTCTGGCCCGTCATTGTACGGGTTGGGATGGATGAGGTCGGCTAGGGACATCCCCCGCGTGATGACATCCGCCGGGTTCCGCTTAGTGTCAATGTATCTCCAGCACTCGGCTCCTACCAGGTCTTGGATTTCCGATACGCGGACTCCTACAAACACCTTGTACCGGCAGGAGGGGGACTGGAGCCAGGCGATCACGGTCATGGAGTCTGACCACAGGACTGTCTCGCGCACAGGTATGGTGAGCTCCTCTCTCACCATCTTAGCGAGCTGTGCGCCGACCAGGCCTGCGCAGAGCTCTAGGCGCGGAATTGACTGCTGTTTGCGGGGAGCAATCCTCGAGCGTGCCAGGATAAAGGCTACATGGACCTCTCCTCCCTGTTCTCGAGCCCTCAGGTAGGCCACTGACCCGTACGCTGTCTCCGAGGCATCGCTGAAGACGTGCAGATCGATCTCGCAGGTCTCCAAGCGCACGGTAGGAGGGAAGTAGCTCTGCCGGATGGCGACCTCGCGGAGTAAGGGGAGCTCCTCCTCCCACTCCCTCCATTTTGCAGCGAGGTGTTCGGGTATGGGGTCGTCCCAGCCCTGCTCCTTCGCCCACAGTTCCCTCACTAGCATCTTCGCCCGTGTAGTGTAGGGGAGGATGCACCCCATGGGGTCGTACTGGCTGGCGAGGGTTCTGTACACACTCCGCCGAGTGGTCGGTCTAGCTGTAGACGACTCCTGGTCCGCCCTACGAGGCGTATGCCGGTAGTGAAGCGAGTCCGTTTTGAAGCGCCAGACGAGACCCAGTGTCATCTCTTGCGCTTCACCTGGAGTGTGCGTCATCCAGGTCTCGCTGCTGGCGGCCTTTGCCTCTGGAGGGAGGCGCCGGAGGACTTGGGGGTCGCTACTGGCCCACTGTCGGAGTTCGAATCCACCCTTGGCTAGCGAAGCCCGTAGCTTCATCATGATGCTCTCTGCCTCTTCCGGTGTGGATACGCTCTGTAGACAGTTGTCCACGTAGAAACATCGCTCGATGCTGTGTCGAACATCCTCGCCAGCTTCGGGGTCTTCAGCCACGTGCTTCTGTAACGCGAACGTGGCGCAGCACGGACTGCAGGTGGTGCCGAAGGGGAGTACCTCCCACTGGTATATCGAGGGCTGTTCGTCGCCAAGCCTTTCTCTCCACAGAAACCTCAGTAGGGGTTTGTCTTCCTCCATCAGCCGTACTTGTAAGAACATCCCCTTAATGTCTCCGCTGATGGCCACTTTGTCCTGACGGAAACGGATCAGGACGCCGAGGAGGGAGGGTCCAAGTGTGGGACCGGGCAGGAGTTGGCTATTCAGGTTCTGCTGTCCAACCTGATAGCTGCAGTTGAACACGACGCGCTCCTTCCCGTTGTGTGTGACCTTGTGGTGGGGCACGTACCAGGACTCCGTCGTCCTCTCCGCCTCGCGGTCGTCAATCTTCCTTACGTGACCGGCCGCCACCAGCTTCTCAATCTCGGCGCGATAGATTGCCGCCTGTTTGGGGTCTTTGGCGAGGCGCCGCTCGGTGCTCTGCAGGTAGTGGTGCGTCGCTCCCTTAGGCACGCGCAGAGGGGGCATTTCTTCTCGCCTCAGGAGTGGGGTCACATATCTTAGCACCCCGTTGACCTCGACCCTAGAGGTCTTCTGCTCTAGTAGAGCAATGGCGAACTTGTCCTCCTTGGACCGGACCATCTTCTGTTCATTCTTAAATGGCAGCGTGTCTAGCTTCCACAACCGCTCGACGTGCTGCAGGAGGGTGGGGTCTGTGTCGCTCGCCTTGGTGTAGAGGCAGCGGGTCGACGTGGGTCGGCTGGGAGGCCCGGAGAGGGGGCCCTGGAGCGTCCACCCCAGCCGGGTCTTGACTGCGGCCGGGCATCCTCTGGGGCCGAGGTGGACCGCGTCCGTGGGGATGATGAGGTCCGCGTGGTCGGATCCAATGAGGAGGGTCGGTGTGACGCCGCTGATAGGCGGTATGGGCAGTTGGCGTAGGTGGTCGTACTTTTCCCTCAGTTGTTGGATGGGGTAATCGTAACGTGACAAGCCTATGTCGTGGCTCGTGAATGCCTTGCTGATGACGTACCGCTTCTCAGGCTGGTCAGTTGCCGCGATGGTGAACGAGACCCTTTCACCCTTGATGGTCTTCAAGTCCCGACGAATGGTACGGAGGGTCATGATCTCCGCGGGTCCCCGCAGGTCCAGCTGGCTCGCAGCGGAGGCGAGGAGGAGTGTCTTCTCCGACCCGTCGTCGAGGACGGCGTAGGTGTCGAGTACTTTGTCCCGGTGATGGAGGAGCACTCGGACCACCTTGAGGAGCACTCTTGAACTCCCACTCTTCGCGGGGTCGATGTAGAGTACTTCGGTTCCCGACTCGGTCGGTGGGGCGGGGCTCCGTTTGTTGCACTCGTGCAGTGCCTCGAGGTGAGGGCCTTCACACTTGCCACACTTCTTCTTAAGGCGGCATTCCGCTGCCATATGGCCGCGTGCGCAGCGGAAGCAGCGGTGGTTGGCCTTAATCCACTGACTTACTTCAGTGGTGGTCAGTTTCTTGAAGGCGTCGCACTGGGACAGCCAGTGTTCGCTGTCGCAGTATTGACATGCGACCTTCCACTTCCCCTTGGAAGGGGGGGGGTTGCTCTTCTTCCGCGACGCAGACTCAGCCTGGTGCATCACTGTGATGGGCCTGTCTTGGCCCTTCGCCTTCCTCGGTCCCTCCTTGAGGGTCGAGCTGCCCCGTGCGAAGGCGTCAATCTGTAGGCCGCTAACCTCTCTGGCGAGGAAGTCAGCTAGATCCAACAGTGACTGCTCTGGGGCGTTCTGGTCGCGGTGGTCCCTTTGCCTCCGGAAACGTTCCTGGCGGAATTGGGGGAGTTTCTCTAGAATACGCTCCACGTTGGAGTTGGCGTACAATTCATACATCCCCTTCTCCCGTTGGGACCCGAGCATCCCCACTAGGGACTGTACTTTGACTGACAGGTCATCCAGGGCCCGGTTGTCTTTAGCCGGGGGGAGACGTTCAATCTCACGGATCTCCTGGATGACGTAATCCCACGTACGTCCGTAACGTCTGTCGAGGGCAGCCAGGGCGTCGGAGTAAGGAGTGAGCGAGTTGGAGTACGCCAGCGCGATGTTGTGCGCTCTAGTTACCTTGATGTGTTTAAGAAGGATGGCGTACTTGTACCTCTCATCCTGTACGCCCGACATGATTGTCTCTAGGCACATGCGCAATTCCGTGTATTGCGCTCGGTCTTCTTTGGTGAAGTCCGGGAATGTGGGTTTCCCAATGTAGGGTCCCACGTAGGGCTGCGACTTGAACGCACGCTGGGGGAGAGGTGCCGTGTCGGGCGGGACCCAGGGCTCGGGAGGCCAGCTGGTCATCGGAGGCATCTGGCTCCCTAACTCCCTACGGGGGAGCGCTGGGGGTTCACGAAGTGATACGTCGTGAGTGAGACCGGGTGTGCTCTCGGTCTTCTTGATAGGGACAGAGTAATGCGGGGGGGCCCTCTGACCTCCCTCATTCTCAGTTAGTCCCTGTAGTCGCTCGGATAGTCGCTCTGCGACGTCGACAGGTTCTTCCTTGAGGCGGGGTCCCATGTTGCTCGGTCGGGTCGGGGAGGCTGCCTTCGACCCGTGGCACGATGACCTCCGGGAGCTCTGGGTGGAGGAGCGGGGAGTCGCATTTCGGAGAGCTTGTGTCATCATTTGTGCCTGGAGGCAGTCTCTGTCTGCCTCGCGCTGCGTGTGGACGCGCTCGCGCTCCATCCTTTCTGCAGCCTGAAGGCGCTTCTCTTCTGCTTGGAGGCGCTCGCGCTCAGCTTGGATACGCTCGCGTTCCATCTCCTTCTCTGCTTGGAGGCGCTCGCGCTCGGCTTGGATACGCTTGCGCTCCATCTCCTTCTCTGCTTGGAGGCGCTCGCGTTCCATCTCTCGCTGTGCCTGGAGGCACTCACGTTCCGCCTGTAGGCGCTCACGTTCCGCCTGTAGGCGTTCCCTTTCAACCGCAGCGGCTATCGTGGCGGTTAGGGCTTCCGCTAGCATCCTATCGGACCCTCTTGAGGATGACGCGGATGTCACCGATCCGGGGCTGCCCGGGCTGGGCGGTGACCTGGTCTTCTCACGTGCCCCGAGTCTCTCGTCGGGGGCGCGACGCTCTGTGGGACTAGTCAAGTAATGCCTCGCTAATTCCCCTTTATCAGCTAGGTTAGCTGCACTAAAACTAGCTGGGGTCCCTACACCTCGGTGCATATCTAGGGCTAGCTTCTGATTAAGGTCGGGCATGCTTAAGCTAGTACCAATGCTATCCCTGTATAGCCTCCTCGTAGCGAGGCTAGCAGGTAGCTCTACGGCGTAGCCCTCCAGGTGCGGGGGAGGCTGACGCCGGCGCATAGGGCGCTCTAATGGGGGAGACCTGCCTGGGGAGTGTCCGCCGCTAGCCATATTACTGCTAGTGCTATCCGGCTCGAAGGACCAATTGTAGCTGAGGGGCTACACAACCCTGACTGTATTAAATTAACAAGCTAATAAACACTAAATGACTAAACAAAGAATACTCTACAAGTGGCAGACACTCAATTAACTAGGCGGGGAGTCACGTGTACCAAATATAACAATAAAACATTTAATACACATAAACACACATACCACATACAACGTTTATATCCCTAAGCTAATACAATTTATAGTAGCAACCAATGTCCGAATTAAATGTGGTCCTAAACTAATGGTACCAGTTTGTTGGAGCTCTGGTGGGGTGGAGAAGATGGCGGACGATGAGACGATGAGACGATGGGAAACGAACATCCAGGGAAGGGACGAGGACGGAGACAATGTTCGCTGAAGCAGACGAACGCGGCAGTCAGGCCGTGACTGGACGGGGATCCCGCTCGGATCTGGTCCCGTTAATCCAACACCACGACTTTATGCACAATAGCCAGTTAGCCCCTTAGCTTCAGGCTAACTAACGTGTAGTCCACTGTAGCTAGCTGAATCCATACGCGGCTAAACTCAGCTCAAAGTCTCTTCACAGTCCTCTGATATCTACACGCCTGCAGATCTAACTCGAAGCACATTAACTTCACCTTTTCCCTAAACTATCTAACACTGCCGCTTCCCACTAGAAGCTAAACAATGTCTCGAATTCGCAATTACAGCTCACTAGCAAACCAGCTCTCTCGTTCCGCAACTTCACATCATTACAGTCTCAACTCTCTCCCGCTGTATATATTGTGGCGATCCGGGGCGATTACGAGTGATGTAAATTATTGTGTATATCGAATTGTGTGTGTGTACTTGTGCTGTGCAGACCAAGTGCACGAGTGATGGTTGATGTAGTCACATGATCAGAGCGTGTTCAAAAGCTCTGACGTGTACAGTAACAATGGCGGTTAGCATTTGAATATAACCTCCCGCCAGAACGGCGACTGTTGTGATAAACAACAGTCGTATACAGTTCAGCTAAATGTGATAGCATGCGCTCAACCAGGTCCGCTCTAGAGAATGTTCGAGCGGAGCCAACGGTTGTTTTTGAGTATGACTGAGGGGATTACGTGTGATTGGTTAAGGTGAGCTGCAGGGCACCTATTAGAGGTCGCCCTTGTTAGCATGCTCATTTGCATATCGAGGCTATAAAGCTGGCTACAGTCCAGCGCGCGTTGTCTGTTCTGCCTGTACGCTGAGAAGGAAGTAATAAGAGATTGTGCTCTTCATAATAAATTATTATACCCTCAAGCAAACCTGACTCCAACTCCATGGCTCGCCACAATGGTGTCAGCAGTGGGATGGCTGCTCCGGAGATGATCTGGGAACAGATCCGCGAATTGGAACGTCAGGTTACAGAACAGATGGACGTTATGGCAGGAGCATCTGCAAAGCGGCCCAAGAGCAGACCCGGGGGGCTCCCCGAAGGAGCCAGCGCCGCAAGACCGGAGCGAGAGAGGCCGATTGGAGACCAGGCGGAGGTGCACGCGCTGGTGGCTGACCCCGCAGCCGGGAACGGAGCGCAAGTAGGTCGGCTGGAAGCCAACGAGGACGCCCCTGCTTCCAGGCCGAACCAAACGGCGGTGCTGGTGCAGCGACCGACCACACCGTTAAAGGCGGTGATCAAGCTACCCCGCTACACGGGAAAGGGTGAGCTAGAGTCGTACCAAATCCAGGTACGACTCGCGGCTAGCTACAACGGCTGGGACGAGGGCCAGACAGCCACCCACTTAGCGTTAGCCCTGGAGGGCGAGGCCTGCCAGGTGCTTTTAGACCTGGACAGCGCCGAACCACTGACGCTACCGGCACTGATGACAGCGCTGGAGCGCCGGTTCGGACAGCGGCAATTCCTGGAGGTGAGCCGGGAGAAGCTCACCACGCGACGGCGGACCGGAGCAGAGAGCCTCAGCGTCCTCGCCGCCGACATCAGGCTGTTAGCTCGCCGCGGCTACCCCCAACTCGACAACGCAGGCCAGCAGGAGCTAGCCTGCCAGACCTTCATGCAGGCCCTCACTCCGGAGCGCCTACAACAACAGGTCCGCATCGCCAAACCGGCGTCCCTGGACGCAGCGCTTCGCGAGGCCGAGCGACTGGAGCTCATTCTGGGCACCACACCCAACGGGACCCCGGCTAACGAGCCCCGGGTCCGAGCTGCCGATTGCGAGGAGGTGAGATGGGTCCAGCGGAACCCCGATCGACCGCGGCAACGACAGGAACGGGAGCGACGCTGCTTCCGGTGCGACGAACCGGGGCACCTCGCCCGCGACTGCCCCGCCCCTGCACCAAGAGCAAAAGTTCCGTTTGATGCTCTTTTAAGAGCAGAGGAACAGGCCCACGGGGCCGAGCCCCGTATTGGCAGACTGGGGACGAAGACCGGGCTGTACTTGCCTTGCAGTTTGGACGGACAAGCCTGCTGGGCGCTGGTCGACACCGGAGCCACTATTTCCCTGTTAAGGCCGGGGGTACTTCGGGGTACTAGCGGGCTGCTTTCGGGTGCATGGACCCCTACCTCTACCCAGCTAACCTCCGTCACTGGGCAGAAGATGGGCATGCGTGGTAGTAAACAATTACAAGTGTGTGCAGGAGCCCAGCGAGTGAAACACGAGTTTTGGTTAGCAGATATAAAAGATGCATGCATTATCGGTTTAGATTTGTTAGCCTTGTGGGGAGCTAGCATAAATGTGATAGCCGAAACTATAACTATTGGTACCGAAACGCTGGGCCTCCGATCGAATTGTGAATTAAAAGCAGCCCGCCGAACTAGATGCCCTGGGGTACCCCCCAAACACTGCCGAACTTGCACTGGAGCCGAGCGGCGCGAGCTGAGGACGCCCGTCGACTTGGTGTTCGGAGCCCCGCCCGGACCAACGGAGCACCACCAGTCAGAGGCCGGGTACGCACGGGCCTTGATCGAGCGCCTGGAGACCGCCCACAGCTTTACCCGCCAGGCCCAATCCACCGCAAGTGTTAAGCAGAAGCGAGCGTATGATGTGCGCTGTCGGGGGCAGCCCTTCACCAGCGGAGACAAGGTATGGATCTACTGTCCGATCCGTAAGAAGGGTCTGTCCCCGAAATTGCAGTCGCATTGGCGGGGCCCTGGTGAAGTGGTGGGCCGGCTTAGCGAGGTGGTCTATCGAGTGCGCATGCCCGGCCGAAGGAAACTGGTGGTGCTTCACCGGGACCGTCTAGCTCCTTACCGGCCGCTGTTGGATGGTGTTGAGGAGGGGATGGGCGTCGGCGAGGATCAGCCCGCTTTACGTGCGCCCACCCCTCCTCCACCAGAAAACCCAGCGGCAGCTGAGGGCCCGAATCGCCCTTCTCGCCAACGGAGAACTCCTGCCCGTTTCCGGGACTTTGTGCGTGAGTGCGGACAGTTTAAGGGGTCGCAGGGGACTGCTGACCCCTTAGGTGGGGGCAGTGTGGCGATCCGGGGCGATTACGAGTGATGTAAATTATTGTGTATATCGAATTGTGTGTGTGTACTTGTGCTGTGCAGACCAAGTGCACGAGTGATGGTTGATGTAGTCACATGATCAGAGCGTGTTCAAAAGCTCTGACGTGTACAGTAACAATGGCGGTTAGCATTTGAATATAACCTCCCGCCAGAACGGCGACTGTTGTGATAAACAACAGTCGTATACAGTTCAGCTAAATGTGATAGCATGCGCTCAACCAGGTCCGCTCTAGAGAATGTTCGAGCGGAGCCAGCGGTTGTTTTTGAGTATGACTGAGGGGATTACGTGTGATTGGTTAAGGTGAGCTGCAGGGCACCTATTAGAGGTCGCCCTTGTTAGCATGCTCATTTGCATATCGAGGCTATAAAGCTGGCTACAGTCCAGCGCGCGTTGTCTGTTCTGCCTGTACGCTGAGAAGGAAGTAATAAGAGATTGTACTCTTCATAATAAATTATTATACCCTCAAGCAAACCTGACTCCAACTCCATGGCTCGCCACAATATTATAAATACGTAGGCTCACGCTGCCCTACGGTGCGGCACAAAGGACATACGAAAAGCAAATAGAAACACTCTCATGCAATGAACAACATAAAATTATCTCTTATACAAAGATATAGAAAACAAATACAGAAAATAATAAATGTGGACTTAATCTACCACTGACTCTGAACTGAGTCTATTAAATTAATCTGGGCCTCCAGAACACCTCCTTCACCTTTATCAGAATTCAGAGAGACCAGTGATTTAGTGTTAGGCTGGTTAAGAAAATGTTATAAAATAAAATGCATTTCCTGAACTGAAATATACTTATAATGACTTAGGCAACAGTAATCTTCAATTTTACCGGTAAAGAATAATGGTGGTTGGACAAAGTAAAGAAATTCTCATAGGCAGCCTTGTAGGCCCCCATAACCCAGGTTTCACTACTTAAACAAAGAAGTAAAAAAAGAAGAAAGTTATGCGTTTAGCTGCTTGAAGCTGCATGCATTTACTGTAACATAAAATCCACTTATCATTCCTACTCACACCCAGTTTATTGATTAGGCAAGGCACAGCGTCATCATAATCAAATATATAATTTGTTAATTGCTGAAACCTTTCTGGAAATCCAGATATATTTTGCATGGTGTGCACTATTCTCTCGTAACTGGTTAACTGGGGGGGTACAGATGACACATTGTACACGCCATTTAACAAATGATTTTTCTCTTCCTGCAAACGAACTATGACTGTGATCTTCCGGCAGCCTGATCAATCTAGACTACCAGTTCCAACACTATTCCCAACAGCATTCTGTTGGAAGACATGTTTTATATAGACTCCTGGAATGAGGATTGATGTCAGCTGGATGTTGCTAATCTAACCATGGTTCTACATAGTCCTAATTCATAGTATGTAGTTTATATTATGACCAGTGTGGCCTGTGAGTATCACTGTAAGGGGCGGGGATGCGGTGGAACACACGTGACCTACAGAGGAATCCTAAAGTTCTCCACACATGTGAAGAACCACAAATAGGAGGAGAGAGAGCGAGCGTGTGTGTGTGTGTGTGTGTGTGTGTGTGAGTGTGTGAGAGTGTAAGGGCTCAAAATAACAATTACGAGAAATGGGATAGCACTTTACGATGTTATATGTTGCCTTGACGATGCCTGTTTCGCATGCAAGATGTTTATGACAATCGCCACTTTAATTTTAGGTTTGTACCTACTGAAAGAACTCTGCCGGCCATGTGTGTCATTTGTTTACCCATTTTAACCACTTTTTTACTCTCGATACATAGTGTGGCAGCCACCTGGTGGCAGCCACCTGGAGGCAGCCCACGGAATGGTGATTGAGGGGAAATATGTGCCAGCCCGCTGGCTCCACCCACTTCCCTTATTTGGGCTGACAGAAAGTGATTCAGCACACCTGCAGCTCATTCCTCTCAATCAGGCCAGGGATAAAGAGCCACCAAACACATCACTCAGGGAAAAGTACTGTGATGAAAACATGTGGTGAGTGAGAGAGAATTATATTGGTTTGGTTTGGTTTGACTTTTGGATAACGACTTGGACTATTTTTGGAGAACCCTGTTGGTGCTTGATCCAATTTTTTGTATGAGAAACTGGCTCGGACTTGGAACTTGAACTACGGACTGGGACACTGAGAATAGATTACGGACAAGAAGAAAAACCCTCACTTCCCCTCCCTCCTGTGAACATTTTCCCTAATAAACAACCCTCTACTTACAATTGGCTGTTGTATGTTGATTTTTTTATTGATTATTTGGGCGGAATTGAAACTCAACACGCCAGGTCCTGTTACAATAGTTTTTCTATTTTATGTTGTAATACCCTGTTTCCGTAATTTACTTAAAATGTATTTACATCTGTTTTATTCTATTTTTATTATTGTGTTTCCTCTTTTATTTTTGTATTTTAACTTTAACTCGCTAGTGTGTCCACATATTCCAGGTGCTTATGTGAAGATATGGTCCAAGATCATTAAATACAGGTGGTCTAGAAAAGGTCAGCCCCAGATGATCATTAAATCGAGGTGGTCTAGAGAAGATCAGCCCCAGATAATCATTAAATCCAGGTGGTCTAGAGAAGGTCAGCCCCAGATGATCATTAAATCCAGGTGGTCTAGAGAAGGTCAGCCCCAGATGATCATTAAATCCAGGCGGTCTAGAGATGGTCAGCCCCAGATGATCATTAAATCCAGGTGGTCTAGAGATGGTCAGCCCCAGATGATCATTAAATCCAGGTGGTCTAGAGAAGGTCAGCCCCAGATGATCATTAAATCCAGGTGGTCTACAGAAGGTCAGCCCCAGATGATCATTAAATCCAGGTGGTCTACAGAAGGTCAGCCCCAGATGATCATTAAATCCAGGTGGTCTAGAGAAGGTCAGCCCCAGATGATCATTAAATCCAGGTGGTCTACAGAAGGTCAGCCCCAGATGATCATTAAATCCAGGTGGTCTACAGAAGGTCAGCCCCAGATGCCTGATTCACAGTGTTGTCAAGTGGCCAGACTGTTTGTGCTGAGATGAGGGAATAACCAGGATCGGCTCACTGTTCTGGAGGCGAGCAAAGAATATTGACAAACTGGAGCCTGGGTGGATGCCAACACACACACACACACACCCACACCGACAAACACACACACACACCGACAAACACACACACACACACCCACACCGACAAACACACACACACACACACACACACACCCACACCGACAAACACACACACACACACACACACACACACACACACACACACACACACACAAAGGCACCATGACACAGCCAGACGTTGATGGGCTATGCCCTGTTTGCCGGGGGTGCGAGCAGGCTCAGTGAAGAACAGGACAGATGACCCCCGTAGTCAGAGAGGACAGGGGCTTGTGAGAAAGACCTCTGACTGTGTGAAGGCACGTACTGTACGGGTCAAAAGACAAGGGCCATGATTGGCTGTCTATGAGAGGTGGAGCTGCATTTATTCATGGGTGTTCAGCAGCGATGAGTCTGTTGCCCGGTTCCCGTTTTAGGCATTAAAGAGTGTTGTGTTACAGTTTGTTTATAAATGGTAGTGGTATGTGAGTTTTTATTATAAGGGGAGGGAGAACAAGAGTCAATTAGCACTTTGGATGTTGCAGAGAGCTTGAGCCGTAGTCCTCTGCGCACACGTCTCCCATCTGTCCAGTTCTGCCGAAACATTAGTCTGTTGCCTGTTCACAGCGTCTTCTGTTTTATTCCCTTTGCATGACGAGTTTGTGGAGCCTGTCTGATGCTCTTGGATGGCACACTCTTGATAGTTGTGTTCATAATTTAAGTGCTGCCACAAATGTAACCATGCTGTTTCCTGTCATTTGTGAGAAGAGGGAGCCACATAACCATGGATGCCCCCATCTGGGCCTTTCTGTTTTCATTCAGATATAAAATAGACTTGCACAGATACAGACAGGGCCAGACTTACCCCTCTCCATCGGCCAGTAATGCCGCGCTGGTGAGTGTGTGTGCGCCAGTGTGCCTGCAAATTTGTGTTTGCCTGAGAGAGTGCATGCATAGGTGTGTATGTCACGCATATGTGTGTGCGTGTGTCTCGTGCGTATGTTCGGGCATGCCTCCGCATGTACGTGTTTGCGCGTGTGTATGTGCGTGTGCGTGTGTACATGTGAATAATCAGGCCTGAATGAATAAAACCTCTATAGAATTATTGCAAATAGTGTGCTGTACCTCAACTCAGCTTCACTTGACTATGAAGTGGTGTACGTCCACACATATTGCCTGTCTGATAATGTTTTCATTTGAAGCTCACAGTTTTAAAATGTAAACTTAATGTTTGATCTGGTGTTGTTTGGTCTTGATAATTTGATATTATTTATTTATTGGTATCGTTGATGATGCAAAATACACATAAGGCTACAGACTCAGTATATGAATTAATAAATGAAAGTATTATTGATGAGTGGCTGTGTGCTCAGTGAAGTGCGTTTCCTTGTTGGGCAGCCTGATGGAGATTTGATGTGTCTTTTTATTTGTGTTCCATTATATGTTCCTGCCACTCCATATGAATTGAATTTGATGCTGAGTTCTTGGGTTGCTGAGTCATGTAAGAAACTGCACTTGTGTGCACTTATCTCTCCCCCAGTCTGTCTCTCTGTCTGTCTGTCTTGTCATGTCTGGCCATGGTACCCTCCCCGTGTAGGACCTTTCCTTGTGTTTATTCTTCTACTCTGTGTCCCCAGGCCTCACTGTCTCTCTCGTTGTCCACCCATGTCCTGTATGTGACAGTCACCACTTACGCTGGCGTGACCAGACACAGTGCTATTAGACCTGTCCCATCTGTCTCAATATAAAATTATAATTGCACTAATGGCATGAAATAGAAATCTTACATTGCCAAAGCACCGATACATTTACAGACATATAGACAATAATATTATACTGCCAGTATCATACAGTTGCTGATCTTCGTGACTTTGAAATGTAGGGCAGAACCTGCTTGAAGTAGGGATTTAATTTGTAAGTCCTTGAGTGTTAGACAAGGGATTGGTGATTGATCTAAAACAGCCAATTAATTTATACTGTACAGATGTTAAATAAAATCAGAGATAAATTACATCCCTGTTGCCCTACCCCCAAGAGAAGAACTCTTTATTTCTCTCTCTTAATGCTGCCTTCATTTGTCATATGTATTGATTTTATAATATCAATATAGCATATGCTTTACCCCCATACCACTTTCAATAACGTCAGTAAAACAGACCTGTGTGCCAAATATAGATTTTTGGAAATCAATAAAGCTAGCACATATTTTGCCATTGTTTTGGTTACCATATTTATCTATGGTGTGAATATGATGTGCTCTCTATTGATTTGGTAGAGATCCAATCTCACTTTTGCTTAAGACAATGTAGTTATTAAGGAAGCATAATAAGAATAATGCTGCAAAATAGCCCATTACTGTTCACACATTTGAATGCTTGATAGTCAAATTTGTCGACACTCTTGAAAACTGTTGTAATGAGTCCTTGATTTCAGATCAGGGAAAGGATTTACACAGATCTCAAATTGAACATTTTGAGTTTGGCCAAGTGTAATTTTACAATAGCATCTCATTGAGGATGCTGTCAGGCCACAGGCTTGTTTACGTTTAAGGGCCTGGGGCCTCATTCATAAAACGTTCTGCAGGTTCTACCTGAAACCTGCATACGATCAAAAATATCCTAATTTATAAAACCGTCCGTAAGCACAATTGCACACTGTTTTCTCACAATCAACTTGAAACGTGCACGTGCAAAAGCGTGGTATCCCACCCTGTTAACTCCCACAAATAACCGTAACGTGTGGGAAGGTGTGGGGGCGGACGTATAGGCGGAATCCCACTCTCTGGACTCGCAGACACGTGGACTCAAATGCGCGTTCTTGTTAAGTCCGTGAGTGCTCAGGGCTGTCCCGTTGTGGAAACATTGTTTTTTGGCGAGCGCTCTTATGTGGACTTTTCGCAGCCTCTTCCGCATCAATGCAGATTTACCTGCCCTGGGAAATACGCCAGTAAAGTCTACGAGTCCATGAGGGCTCAATTTGGGGCCCAATCTCAATGTCGGCCTTCACACCCTCGCAGACTTTGAGGCGCGTTCCCGATAAGTGTGCGAGGGCTCAGGGCTGTCCCACTGTAAGATCGGCGAGCGCATGACGGCTCTGTCATGGACTCTTCGATGAGATTCAGCCTGAGATTGAGCCACTGACTGTGCTTCCTCAGGCAGCCATGGTCTTTGAGGTGCTGGGGCCCAATCGTGGGGTTCCCGGCGTGTGCAGGTGCGGAGCTAAATGGGTGGCCACGGTGTCATTGGCTACCCTTGAAATATTATTGGCCACGCTGTGTGCCGCCCAAAGTTTTTTTTTTCCTGTCATTAGCTAATTGTCAATGACCGAACCATTGACAGCAATTCAAGTAAAAAAAAAGATTGTTTTGATATAGACGGAGTCTCCAGACTGGAAAACGAACACACCCACCCACTTTGGAGTAGAATGTTCCCAAAACTCAACTTTTCACACAGAACGTGAACATCATACAGATCAAAAAGCAGTCGACCATGTTGCATTTCCACTCGGCACGAGGATAGCCGATCTATTTGATTGTGTCTCTGTTGAGGGCTCTGTTGGTTATATTTTTGTATTTTCGATTAGGTGTATGAAACAGGTTTTCTTAAACGTGCGGTTACTGAAAGCAGAAAGAATAAAGTTTGCTAAAAGAAAGAGCCTGCAGAATGTTAGAAGACTTTTAATACTTTTGTTTATTGCTGCTTGCATTAACAGTTGGCTTCTAAACAGAAAAACATTTTCTAGAAGCTGTGCGCACTCAACGTCAATAATCCTGCAGAGCACTAACATGAACAGTCTTTTGTGATGTAACTGCAAGCATATGGAAAACAACGTTATACATGATTACATTTAAGATGCAGAGCAGATGGATGATGATATAAAATTGTAGCAAGATTGATTGTGGATTCCTATGAAAAGACTTCTACATGCTGCCTGTGTTGCCCTGATCTTGAACATACATGCCATATTAATCCTTATAGCAATAGGAAATGATCTGATGATTGTCTGCAATATTTCTCTGGAAAAGCAATCATGTCTTGCATTATAGTTCATGAAGATGGATCCTCCCACCCTCAAAGATAGACTGCGCCACCCTCTGGACACCCCAGGTAAATAATCCTCGCTCCACAACGGGTGCAGCCTTGAGAGATGTCAGTGTTGATCCTCTGGTGAGAACATGGAAATCTGTGCGCAGTAGTTTGAGGTGGAAGGGGACTTCAGTTGCTGCTTCAAACTTCCTATAGTCTCATCTCTCTGCTGTCTCTCCTGAGACCAGAGAGCTATCTTCCCACATCCTCCCACATCCTATGTTAGCCAGTTACTTTCTCATAAAGCTCTTCTCCCCTCTCAGCTATGCATTTAAGATCTCTTTTATCATGTTTCAGGCTGTCTGCTGTCCTCTTAACGCCTCTACTGAGGCCTTCAGCTGGTTTCTGGTTTGGGCCAAACTGCTCCTGTAACATCGTGGCTGTATGGGAGACAGCACCTGCCGCTCTCTTAGATGAGTCAGCTCCATCTCCAGCAGGGAGAGGCTGGATTTTATCTAGGAGACAGTAGTGTGTAACAGGGACGGGACTCTTGCCCTCGCCATGAGAGCAGCCTGAGAACAGTAGCAAAGCTTTCTCTCAGCATTGTGTGCATATACAGGTGCAGCTCAAAAGAAACTGAATTTGGGTTTTCATTAGCTGTAAGCCATAATCATCAAAATTACAAGACATAAAGGCTTGAAATATTTCACTCTATGTGTAATGAATCTATATAATATATGAGTTTCACTTTCTGACATGAGTGACAAACAATATTGAACTTTTTCACGATATTCAAATTTTTTTAGCTGCACCTGTACTTCTGTATGTTACTGTCAGAGGTCATCTCCTCACAGTACTCAGAAATTTCCGCTGCTCATAATGACATCATCATAGAATGTTCAGTGTTGCAATTTTTTTTAATGCAGCAGCGCAACTGTCAAGTGTGGTTAGATGTTTAACAAATCAAAGCTTGCCCTGGATACTTTTTTCAATTTATCTGGAGTGAATACTCTATGTACTGGACGTGCTCGCCGGAATGATTGGCAACCTCAATTAATATGAGCAAAAAGGGCAGGATTAAATTCAATTTATTGTTTATTGAATGTCTTAAAATGTCAGACAAATGAGAAAATTATATAGTTTAACTGTGATACCATTGATCAGAAGGAAAAATATATATTTAACACAAAATTATTTTTACCTTGAAGATGTGTGTCACAATTATTGGCTGTATTTAGTACTTTGTGCACCCTCTCTTTGTCAAGATAACAGCACAGTCTTCTCCTGTAAAGTTTGATGAGGTTGGAGAGCACATGAGGGATTTGAGGCCATTCCTCCATACAGAATCTCAACATATCCTTCAGAATCATTGGTCTTCGCTTGTGGACTCTCCTCTTCAGCTCACCCCACAGGTATTCAACGGGGTTCAGGTTAGGGGACTAGGATGGCTGTTTGAAAACCTTCATTTTGTGGTCAGTGAGCCATTTTAGTGAAACACTATCCTTGTGTGATGCTATTGCTAGGCTAGGCTCCCATGCTTAACAACAAAGTTTTGCCCATCTCATCCCACATATATCAGACATTCTCTCTCTCTCTCTTTCACACTTTCCATACATTTGTCCACATTCAAATTCATAACAAACTGCCTGTGTGAGCGTTTTTGGAGTTACACGTGCTGACTTCCACATAGATACATCCTCTCTGATAGCCTCGCATGCACTGGCTCACTCATGCGACGCTTTACAAAGTTGTCTGTGATAAGCCTGGTTGTCAACCCGCTTATTAAAAGTATGTTGTAGAGGAATGGCAATATTGTTTTTTGTTTTAGATTTTAAATGGAAATGGAATTGAAAAAGAATGATTGTGTCTGTTAACCATTGAATGGGAAAAATGGAAAAGGCACCACTATACTGCTATATTGAAACACATCTGACCTAAGCAGGTACATACTGGTAAGTGAATAAGAGGGAAATGTGATTAGCATCAAACACTTCAAACATGATGACAAATGGTCTCTGCTGCTCCCGAACTTGGACGGGAATATCTTTATCTTTGTCTCCAGTGCAATATTCAAGCACCAGCATGCATCTCTCTAATCTGCTCATGCCCCCCCCATCAGGGACGTACTTGTTAAAGCACTTTACTGTCCAATGCCATCTGCTGATTGGACCGCAGATAGCCCATTGATTTTCTTCCATTCAATTACTTCCTTCAGCCTAGGAGATAACTCAGTAAGGGCTGGACTTGGGGCTTTTAAGAGGTCACTTTGAATTAGAGCTCCTGTGGCCCTGCCAAAACGCTATCAGCCTGATTAGGGTTTAAACGTTTCCCTTCTGAGTTCGATTCCCTCCACCGCCGCGCACAGCATATCGATGCCGGCCAAGGGTGGTGGATAATTGTTTAACGAATTGGATTTAAATTTGCCAGAATCGCAGCAGAGGAGACGGAAAGAGGCGGTTTGCTGTCGTGCTAATTTTGAGTGCACTTTGAAGGGAAACCAGCTAGCTGCAGTGTTGGAGAAGAGGCAGGATGTTGGGGGCGGTGCGAGGGTTCCTTTCTGTCAGGTGCATTTGGCCCTGCTGGGGGTGGAGGCACTCTGAGTGGATGTGAGGGTGTCCTCAGTCTGTGTGTCTCAGTTGGCTGCGTGCAGCTTCATGCTTGTTTCATGTTGCTGGGTAACTGCCTTGACCATTGTGATTTGACCTTTAGTTGTGATTTGACCTTTGACAGTTGTTGCACAATTCTTTCCTAGCACTATTTACATTACATTACGATGTAATGTATTTATGGTCGAAAAACACTCCAGTGCACAATTAGGACATATCAAGCACAGTTCCTGTCTGATATGCTGCTGTGTTTCCCATATCCGACACTTTCAGCCCACCCCAAATGTCTATTTTCACTCCAAATGTCTATTTTTGTAACATAGAACTGAACTGTACTCCGATCCCTGTTACTGCTTTTCAGTGCTCATTGTGTGCCTGCCCCCATACCACTGTGTGCCCCAGTCTCTGAAATCACCATGCCCATCTTTCACACTGCTTTACTCCTCGCTGTCCTCCATACAGGTGTCCTAAAACACACATGTTTTCAGCTGTATGTTTTAGCACGCCTGACCTTGGACAGTTTGTCTGCAATTGCTCGACAATAAATTAAGTAAATTGGGTTGTTAGCAGTGTCCTTCTATTTAGAGGAAAATTACAAACATTGACCCGCTGTGCTTTTCATTGCTGTTGGTCTGCTGTGTTAAACAGTAGAATGAAACCCTGGCACCCAAACTATTAAAATATAAGGGAAGGCAGTTAAGGTGGAATCGTAACCAGATCCATGGAATTGGAGTAGATCCCTTATTTCAATGTGGAATTATGAAGTCACCACTGTAAGGGGATTAGAGGTCTTATTAAAATCTATTGTTTACATGTTTTATTCATTTAAACTCAATCAAAAGACATTGAGGTCGGCTTGATTTGCTTTGTTTTTAAACCAGATTTGATATCATGCCAATACTCTCATATTGTATACAAATGGAAATATATGTATGTGCCAGGTTTCCAAATTAAATCTCTTTTGTATATTTCTAGTCCTATCAGTGTAGGTAAACATACACTGCATCAGATATGAATGTGTGTGTGTGTGTGTGTGCGTGCGTGCGTGCGTGCGTGCGTGCGTGCGTGCGTGCGTGCGTGCGCATTTGTGCATGCGTGGCAGTGTTGTAGTAGTGCCTGGAGACGTGGGTGTACTCTAGAGAAGTGGGTATACTCTAATTTAGCAAATCGATAAGTACTAATTGATACGTGCACCAGTGGAGATTAAGAAGTGAATATACTCTATGCTCACTAAGAAAAAAGTGGGTATACTGCGTATACCTGCGTATACCCTCCACTACACTACTTTGCGTGCGTGCATGAATGTGTGTGTTTGTGATTATGCACAAGCTTGCATATACCCGCGTATACCCTCCACTACACTACTTTGCGTGCGAGCATGAATGTGTGTGTTTGTGATCATGCACTGCATATATCCGTGTGTACCCTCCACTACACTGCGTGCGTGCATGAATGTGTGTGTTTGTGATCATGCACTGCATATACCCGCGTGTACCCTCCACTACACTACTTTGCGTGCGTGCATGAATGTGTGTGTTTGTGATCATGCACTGCATATATCCGTGTGTACCCTCCACTACACTGCGTGCGTGCATGAATGTGTGTGTTTGTGATCATGCACTGCATATACCCGCGTGTACCCTCCACTACACTACTTTGCGTGCATGCATGAATGTGTGTGTTTGTGATCATGCACAAGCTTGCATAGACCCACGTATACCCTCCACTACACTACTTTGCGTGCGAGCATGAATACCTGTTTGTGATCATGCACTGCGTATACCCGCGTATACCCTCCACTACACTACTTTGCGTGCGAGCATGAATACCTGTTTGTGATCATGCACTGCGTATACCCGCGTATACCCTCCACTACACTACTTTGCGTCGTGCACGTATGCGTGTGTTTGTGATCATGCACAAGCTTGCATAGACCCACGTATACCTTCCACTACATTACTTTGCGTGCGAGCATGAATGCCTGTTTGTGATCATGCACTGCATATACCCGCGTATACCCTCCACTACATTACTTTGCGTGCGAGCATGAATACCTGTTTGTGATCATGCACTGCGTATACCCGCGTATACCCTCCACTACACTACTTTGCGTCGTGCATGTATGCGTGTGTTTGTGATCATGCACAAGCTTGCATATACCCTCCACGTGTACCCTCCACTACACTACTTTCCGTGCATGCATGAATGTGTGTGTTTGTGACCATGCACAAGCTTGTTGTGTGTTCCATAAATGTCAGTGAGGGAATTAATCATCATGAACATTTTGTCTTGTTTTCATGATAGAATTCTGAAGCATTTAATATCCTTTAAACGTTTTAATCAAAAAGCATGTCTTGTCGAAGAAGAGTGTCTTACACATAAATGTTTAAATTTAAATTTTTGTGTAACTCTGACTGGCATGAGCTGTTATACACTTATCAGCACACCCATGTACAATACCCCAACATCTGTTCACAACATTTCAAAGGTTGTAAGTGATGTTCCTAAAGGCACTTGTGGAACAATGCATGCTAACATGCAGGATTGTGGCCATCAGCTCAGCTGTAAGTGAATAGCAAGCGGATAATCAAACGCGAAGGTAGGGGGATCAGAACAAGTCACTCATGCAGTGAGGGCCAATAAAGAGAATAACAAAATAATAAATCCAAAGAAAGAAAAGACAGGAAACTACTTTCTTGAAAATCAACCCACTAAAATAGGGCGAACTCGAATAACGAGTGAAACACAAACTAAATCTCCTGAGCTCAATACTGGAGCCAAAACGGGAAATTTAGCAAAGAAAAGAATACCTTCGGCACATGAGTTCGGGTGGCCGAAAAGATGTAAAACCAAAACGAAACAAACCAAAAAAAAACTGTCTCAGAGAGAACAGTAAAGAATAAAATAAATAGCACAAAACGCTAACAGGAGGAGTAATACCTATACCTGAAATAAAAGCGAATAGCAAGTCCCCCGTGAACATAAACAGCATTTAATATCACAAGGTCGCTAGTACCTGGCTATACCTAGCTCAATGCAATGTCGAATGACAAAGAAGCACCGGGGAAGCGGAAGTGAGAAACTTAAATACCCCGCAGGTAAAAGCACAGGTGAAAACAATGATGACGGAAAGCAAACCCCGGAACGGAACGTGGAAAAAATCAGATAGATTCTCAATCGGAAAACCAGGACGAGAACCGCAACGGAAAAGAAAATAAAAACCCACAAACCATGACAAAAAAAAAGAAAGCAGCAGGTGCCTGACCTGGCTATCAAACCAAACAGAAATTGCTCAAGAATCACTTGACATTTTAAGTGAATGTCAAGTCTGTTTCTCTTCCATGGCGTTAAAAAGGTAACCTCTGTATCCGTGCGATTTATGTATGCAGTCACAGACCTAGATGTGATACTGTCCACTATGCGACCACTATATGCATCTTGGCTTCTCTGTCTGGTATTGGGCATCAGGGTTCGTGGAGAATCCCATTTTATTCCTCAGCCAATGATTGTTTTTTTACCATGTCTTTTCAGATTAAGGCAAGGTTGATTGTGAACTAAATCATTCTGAAGGACGTCCTGTATTGTCAATCAATGTCTCACCCTAGCGGAGTGCATCGGCAAGCTCCTTTTTCCCCAGGTGGTCACTATAAGATGATTGCAAGCAATGAAGAAACTCCACTCTTGGGCATGAATTAACTATTGGTTGGAGAGGGGGAGGAGTTCAAATGGACACTTGCATGTGGTCGTGTACAAGGTTGATTCTTCTTACCACATTGCGGTGCTTAACCCCAGTGACCGGCATTATAATAACCCCCAGAAAAGGGGTGGGGGAGGTGTGGGAGGTACCGTGTTTGCAACTGGCAAAAGGACTGATGGGTAATGAGGATATCTCCCTGTGGGGATACAGTGCGCGATGATGATGTGTGTGTGTGTATGTGTGTGCCTGCTATGCTGTGGTAAACAATCTATATATGTGGACTAACCTGGAAAACAAAAAACAACAAACAGATCGAGGGGAGCGGAGCAATCAATTGCAATCTGTTTTTTTTTTATTTGTGTGGACAAAGGGTCCTTCTGTTTTTTTTCTTTCTTGCTCTTCCCCTCCCCTCCCCCCTCCCCCCTAGTCATCGCCATGATGTCTTTCACTCTGACCACTTGTCCCTCAGTGAGTCAGATGTGGCAGATTCTCTCTCCTATCAAGCAATTACAATTTTGCTTCCATCGCAGTTGTGGAGGAAATTACATTGCAATCAATCAATTGTGAAATAGCTTTAAATACAAAAAAACCAATTAAATATACAGTTACTTATCCCAAGGGATGAACTTTTATCATTATGTTACTCATAAAGCTAAGATGAAACACAAAATTCAGTTTGTGAGCGGAATGTCAGAGGTCAAACTATCTCTACTCTCTGCAATTTTAATTAGTTCCCAAGACATGCAGCTGTCATACCTGTATGTGCCGAGGTTTGGCAAGGCCAGGACCCAAGGTGCCATGACTTGGCCACCCTGGGGTCCCGATGGGCAGAAATGGTGATTTACTGCTTGACAAGACGTTTCTCTCTTGTAGGGAGTAACTACCCAGTAAAAGGCCTGTCTTTCATGCGAGTTCTAAAACAAGCTCTATTGTGAAACACCCTATTGCAGACACTTGACCTGTGTGCATTACATTGACAAAAGAAAACAAAAACAGACTTCATTGTCTTTGGTCCGAGAATGAGTGGATTCTCCAGAGATTAATAAAGAGGAATTTAAAAAGCGCCCTTCAGCGAAGAATGTGCCTGAATAGCATTTCCTGTCTCTTTTTTATTTTTATTTCAGTTGGACTGGGATGGAAGACAGGCTGGTGAAATGAGGGCAGCTCAAATGCACAGCCATTAGGGGGGGGTGTGCTCACAGACCATCTGACTCCTATTGCTCTGTTTTCACATCCTGTTTTCAGCTTTGATTCTGTTCTCTTTGAGGCTTTTAAAAAAATATATACACTGTGTACGTTTGAGAAAAAAACATGCAATACTTTTTGTATCACATCTGCCCTAATGTGGGCAAAAAAAGCAACTTTCTCAGCTGGGTTCTTGTAGTCTCCTCTCCATCCACCCATGCAGCTACTTCATTGGCTATGTCATTAGGTCAGCAGGTTTTATCCTACAACCATAACATTGTAATGTGTGAAAAGACACTGAACAGCTTTCCATTGTTTGGCTCAGTTTAATGTAAAATGTATGGACTTTTGTTTGACTATGTTTTGTCATTTATACACATGCCACATACCAATTATATAATTACACTGGGCAAGACAGAAATTCACAATAAAAAAGCAAACCAGGGTCTATAATGTCTATTCTGCTGTCCTGTGGTGATGGCAAAAAATGAGGTTTAGTCTGTCCTTGGCATTGCTTGCATTTCTGTCCGTGAGGCATCAACATCAAATATTCGGGTAAAAGGAGCTTCAGTCTGACATATTATACTTTCAGAGTTGGGGCTGTCATTTTAAGTTGCAAGTTGTCCAAGTTTTACTTTTCTCTTTTTTGAAAATCATTATAAAGACAGATCCCTGTATGTTGAATTTGCCCCATGTGCAAGCTTCGTATTTGCATACAGAAGAACAAAGTTTCATACTCAAAAAGTTGTTTTAAAGTCTTAAGATAGGCTTAGCTTTCTGCTTTCTACAAGGTGCATGATGGTGTTTTTAATATTTATTTACATTTGAATATTTCATTCTTATTTAATTAAATAATATGTGGAATTATGAGCTAACCTACGTCTTATAAGGGCACAAAGTTAAATATTATCTAGCCTACGTTGCAAATTTACAGATTGAAGGTGATTTCCTTTTGTATCAAGAATTACACTAGCTATTCATGAACGTTAGTTGTTGAAATAGCCAGTGTGCGTTGATACATTCGTTGAATGTTTTGACAAGACAACTGTACGGAGTTTGCACAGTCGGTGAGCTGCGCGCATTGTCGCTCGCTTCTCTTCGAAACACATTCTCTGTGAACGTCAGCAGTGAGTGAGTGAGTGAGTGGAATGGGTGTCAGTGTCGGGAGTGAGTGGAATGGGTGTCAGTGTCGGGAGTGAGTGAGTGAGTGAGTCAGTGTCGGGAGTGAGTGGAATGGGTGTCAGTGTCGGGAGTGAACGTTACACGTGAGCATCACTTGAAGAAACTAACTTACACTGTTAAAAAAAAAAGTAAATTAACGTTAGCCTACTGTGCGTAGGGGATATCGTAAGACCGTTTTTAGAAATTCTCGGTCGAGTGTAAGATTTTTTCCGTCGAGTAGCTTCTGATGGAACTTGGAGCAATTGTTATGTTAACATGTTAATGTTTATGTTTTTGAGGATGGAGAGTTTTGGGAGATGGGCGGCAAAGGAAATAATTCGGTAGGCTACGGAACTGATGAGACCGCTGCTTAACAAAAGCGGGAATGTTTAACTATCTGAATAGTCCATTCGAGAGGTGGCTAAGAATAAAAGGGAACACAGAAAATATTGTGTTTTTGAGAGAAAGCGCAGTTGAATCGTTGTCGAAATACGGCTGCGCTTTACCAGCGTTGCGGTGGACGTAGCTAGCGCTAACTTGTATATGGCTAGCTAGCAAGTCTAGCTAACTAACAAGCTACAGTTGCTATGTGAAATATACAGTATCTAAGTTAGCAAGCTAATAGTCTAGCGTTATGTTTCGTTAGATCTTTGACTAACTAGTAGGCATACCATTGTATGTGTGGGGACCACATATACAAAAAAAATGGATAGATGCACTTAAAAGCATCCACAACGTGATTATTCAAGCCTTTATTGAGAGGACAAAGTTGTACTTTGGATATAAGGACGAGGAGAAATAATACTGCTGAGCGGAAACCCCGAACTGCGAGCGGTAAGAAAGCATGCAGCGTGCATCACAACTCTTTGAGATTAGATTAGATCTAACCAGAGTGCAAAGAGGCAGTAAAGTGCATTGTGTATATATATAATATGGTACATTATAAACATTGTGTACAGGAGTATAAATGTGGATATATATTTCAGATGGGTGAAGTAGCGCGCTGTCTTACCAAATGTAATGATACACTATTTCAGCGCCACAGGTCTTTTAAAAACCCACAGGAACGTGTATTGTGCAAGTTAGCTAACAGTTACTGACATTTATGTGTAGCTAGCAATAGTATTTGGCAACGAGCTTGCAGGCTATTAACTTGTTAATCATGTTAGCTAGCTATTTCGGTAAGTTAGTTGAAAGAACCCATGGCTAACGTTAACTAATTTGAAAATTAACTTCACATTAAATGACCGTAGTCTCTTAAGTTTCCCTTTCAAATGCTGACTATATTGGTAACCCGTTTTGTGATTACAAAATCAGTGTTTATGGTTATGACCTAATGACCATAGCGCTTCTGCTTATAACGTTAGCCTGCTTACAGCAATATCAGCGTATGTGTGTGTGTGTGTGTGTGTGTGTGTGTGTCATTTATAACATACGTTAATTTCCCATTGTCAGTTCTACATATATGTTCTCGAAACTCGAATGATAATAATAAATACAATAATTCCCAACTGTGTTTGAAAGAATAATGTAACATTTACTCGTTTTGCAACGGGGCTGTCGATATGTAGAAAATCCTAACGTTAACTTTCGTGGTATTATTGAAAATAATTTCTCAATAATACAAACGACACTACTGTCACCAGATAATTTCCATGGTTTGAGATGGTAGAGAACCGTAAAAGATTACATGTCTTCATCTATCTGTCCACGTTTGTTTGCTGAATAACGCAGGAACGCGTTTCAGATTGGGGCATGTGAGTGTGATGTTCGCCCTATAGCTGGCAAATTGGTCCGTACTGAATGCATATCTTTACAATAACTCGCCTAATTCCCCTGCGACGATACAATCTTGCAAAGTATGCTGTAGAAAATACTAATCTACCAAATGGTTACACCAGCTCAAAGTTTTGGCGAGCGCGATTAGCCTACTTCCTTTCAGAAAATGTATTCTTTTCACATTTTACAAATGCTGTGTACTTTTAAATGGTCTACTATCTATTTATATTTTTTGTATACTTTTTTCTGTGTTAATTTACAAAATAAGTTATATTATTATCAGCGCATGAAATTAACGTTTTCACCCACTGGCCAGAGTGGCTTGTGGATTCTAAAAATCACCAGCCATTTTCAACATTTTGCCAGCCGTATTACTTTTTACGATATAACACAACCTCATTACCTGCCAAAGGGGCTACTTGAGCACAAAATCTTCCCAGTCACAATCAAAATTTTACCAGCATTTGGCTGGTGGCGGGTGTCAATTTCACACCCTGAATTATTATTATTATTTTTATTATTATTATTATAAATTGTATGATTTTCTTGTGCTCACAGAATAATTCAATACACAAAACCACTGAAAACAATATAATTTAGCTCAAGTTGCCTTCCATAATAAGAAGGCTGTTTTCTACAGTCAAAATACTCATTAAATCAATTGTGTGAACATGTGTTGTTGGTCGAGTTGAAATGTGACAATGAGTGCTGAAAGTGATATGGTGTAACTAGCTTTTGCAGTGTTGAGTGAAGAAGGTCTTCCTGAAAACACAATTTTCAGCTATTGTTAATCTCTGGGCTATTTCTATTCATGGAGGAAATAGGTGTGTCTTCCTTTCTATTGTCTAGTGTCTGCCATATACATACCGCCTCAGTTGCGTGTCTATTTTTTAACAGGACTTAAAATACAAAAAATTGGTTGAGCCATGTCACAAAACCGCAAGGCTCACTCCGTTCTTATGGAAA